>JAQIWG010001693.1:0-23199 GCA_034695025.1 Chamaedrilus cognettii | reverse complement strand
TGTTAAGGTCACAGTGACCTTAAGGACGGCGGCTGGCGTTCGTTTGACCGACAGCGCGCACACCTAGCGGTCCCGCGTCTATTCGTTTAAATAAACGCCACGGTGAACCTTCCTTCGTTTTGACCGAAAGGTGTGCATTTACCATAAGGCAGGGCATCCTGCCGTAAAAATTTCGCTTCGGTAGTCCTCATCAGGGCGTACACGTCTAAATCTGTATGAAAGCATGGATATTAAGAGATTAGCCGACAAAAAATGTGGTTAGTTAGTAGTGTAGTTGATAGCGCAAATAAATAAAAGTAAATATGTATGCTTAAAGGATGTATCCAGATTCAGTTAATAGTACGTCCATTTTAATAGTGAATTTATCAATTTGAGTAGAATGCCAGTTTCACTGAAATCATGCTCACCATTCACTTTGATCCATCCTATCAGTTTTGTTAGATTGCTGGTGATTTCTTCAGAGCTTGCCGACAGAAATGTGACGCGATCTTCACTCAGACGGCCTATATTGAATTCTTCTTGAAGCTTCACCAGTTCCTCAGTTCTGGCTAATAGATCGGGAGCGCTCTGAGATATGTGGCTTGCCGATCCTTTCTCCAGCAACTCTTCCACGTATGTCTTTAGACCCACCACAATCATAGATTGTCTTCGTATGTCATCCCTTCGTGTATCAATTTTCTTTACTGTTTCTCTTTCAATATATTCAAGCTCCACCAACAACTGCTCACGTTCAGCATCTGCACATTGATTCACATCTGCACATTTCTGGATAATTTTCGTCTTTTTTTCAGCTATCTGCTCCAAAAACCTACTTTCATTCACATTCACCGCTGTCATTTCTCTCTCATTGGCAGTCGCGCATTCGTTCAATTTTGGAAAAATTTTCTTAAGCTGTTCACTGAATGTAGCTTTTGCTTGATGCAGATCTACGCATAGATGAGACTTGTGACTTATCGGCGAGCACATGAGGCAGATGGCCAGCTTGCAATCATAGCAGTAAAGTCGGAGCTGATCTTGTTTATGCGTACCGCAAAAGATTGGACGAGCTTGCATTAGACGGGAACTTTGTCTCTCATCGAGCGATACTAACGTATGAAATTGTGTCGACTTTAACTTGCCATGAGGCACTGAACAAGCATCGCATATCTTCTGGTCACACTCCATGCAAAACGTTGCAGCATTTTTTTTACCGCAGACTTCACAAATGGGTGCTTCAGTTGCTTTGGATGTGTCGATCGTGCGATTCGCCTCGAGAAGCTGCGCAATGAAAGGATTGTCGGGCAGTTTAACAAATCCACCTGACGGAATTTCGATAATCTTTCGACATATTGGACAAGCCATTTCTTCCTCAGGCAAGCGAGTTTGTCCAAATTCTTCCAAACACCTTAGACAAAACGTGTGGATGCATGGCAAACATTTTGGTGTCGTAAACGTCTCCTTGCATATGGAACATTGGGTGACATTTCTGATGTCGTACTTATCGTCGGTGGCCGCCATTTATTACTTTGTAAAATCGCTTAAATAATACTTATTTAAGAATCTTGCAGAACTGATCGAAATCTCTGTGACCTGCTGCACTGGATAGACTTGTTGCTCAGGTCTTGAGCCGAAACAGTTTCGTCCTGTATATTGCCGCTAGGCGACTGCTAAATTAATCTCGTTCTAAAACCTCGTCGAGTCGTGCGTGGACGGGCTAAGCCAACACGGTTAGCGTCAACAATCCACAGCTTGGCTTAATCAGCTAACACTAGTAATCACCAATAGGTTTAATTAAGGGCAACAATAATCTGGCAAATAAGCACTTCAATGCGCCAAGGCGCAACTATTTTATAGAAGTCGAGGCAAAAGTCTCAAAATAAGTCTATTTTATTTGAGAGTAGAGAGTGACCTTGAGACTAATTTGTATTAGTTGCAATAAGCTAATAACGCTCAGGTTTGTAGACCGATAATTAGGCTACCTGAAATCTGGAACCACTTGAACACAGACTTGAAGCACCGAGACTGACGGGTCACGACTAGAGAGTGACATGGGATGGGGAATCGTGGATAACCGCGGTAAATCGAGGTAAATTCCGCGGAGAGCGCTTAAAAAACATTTAAGGAGCGGTTTTTACCGCGGGGCGGGGACAGCCGTCAGTGGTTCCCCGCGGTAAATGGCGAAAGGGATTGCAGTAAAACGCGGGGTGGTTAAAGGAATTGAATTTAATTTAAATAATGAACAGGTAAACAATGACACGTCAAGGTGAAGTCATTGCAATTACAAAATTAGGTGACCCTCGCTTGTTATATAACTTATATTTAAAGGACTTTTAGAAACTAGGCGAATCATTGAGGATAAATAAATTTGTGATACTTGACAGCAAAAAAGTTGAAACTATTTTGTTAAATTCGGTTTTTTAGCCAATCGAAGTGACCCTGCACATGGTGTAAACCACTTGATTAGTCTTTAAAAAATAATATTTATTCACAAACGTGTGAAATCTTGCTGCAAATAGAACAATTTTCAAGTAAAATTCTTTTTGCAACGTTTGGAATCGCTGCTGAGTCTGATACTAAACACGTAGCCTTTAAAAAAGCGACGTTTTCTTCCCCAAACGTTTTCAAATTCAATTTAAAATTTTAAAAGTTCTTGAATAAACAGCATTTTTTCATCCTGCGTCAATGACTTATAAGCGAATCCAAGCTGTTTATCAACCACTTAGCCACTAGTGCATACATAATGTTGGCGATGGATTCGCCTTTATACAAGCTAACTTTTCTTCCCAAGCCATTTTCAATTTCGACTTAAAATCAAAAAGTTATCGAGTAAAATGTGTTTTTTTGTGAGTTTTGAATCACTAGAAATCGAACCTGAGTCTGACATCAATCACTTAGCCACTAAGTGTTACATAAATACGCTCTTGGATTTCTATTTGAAAGACCATGATTTTCTTCCCACAACGCTTTCAAATCTCATTTTGAATAAAAGCGTTATTATTCAATTATTATTATTAAATGAAACGCGTTTTTAGCCTTTCATCAATCAAATGAAATCGAACTTGAGTCCGACATCTGCCACTTAGCTATTAGTGTCATACACCGTTGGTTTCTTGAAACAGGCTAGAATCCATTCCCAGGAGGTTTTCAAATTCGACTTAGATTTAAAATGTTATTTTCAAAAATTTGCTGTTGCCCATTTTTCAATTATTTGGAATCTAACCTGAGTCTGAAACTACCCACTTAACCACCAGTAGGGCCTACTATACACCGTTGTATTCCGTCTTCAAAAAAGCTACCGCTTGTTCCCGGCACCATTTTCAGTCACTTGTTTTCGAACCCAAATCCGATATTAATTACCATGGTCACTAGTGATATACATTTTGTAAGCGTACACGGTTGGAATCGTCTTTGAAAGGGCAAAATTATTGATGTCCGGGTCTTTTTAAATAGGACTTGAAATAAAAAAGTTATTCAGATAAATAATAGGAGTACTCGCTTAAGGCTGTTCTTCAAAATTGTGTCCTGCTGAAAGAAGACCATTGTCGCCATTTTTGTAGCATCCCCTTATAGGGTCTGTGACGGTCTGGGACCTTTTTGTATCATTTAGAATAGACTTGTAGTCCAATACAATAGATCTACCATTGTTTTGGATTGCTAGTGCAGCCATCCGCGACGCGACTGCTTAGTAGCGCCTTGGATATCTATGCTTGCATAATTGGTCTCTGGCACATCCGCTTGCTTCCCGGAGTTTTGCAACAAATTTGGGGAGCTAAGCTTGATTGCGGTTTTTGTTTATGCTCGTGCATTTTGGGGAATTTAAGACCCGTTTCGAGTGTTGTAGCAGTTGTGTGACGATTCACTTTTTAGGGAATAGCTCAGTGATCACATCGGTATAATTTTTATAAGAGTTCTATGCTTTTTAGCAGTGTTTGAAGGTGAGAAACGAGTCGATTGTCAAGCGCTGTGTTTTAAGCTGTTGTAACTTTAGTTGTCAGTAGTTTTTGTGTCCATTAATGTAGACCCTTTCCACATTTAATGTAAATTTGCTTTATTTTAGGGCTTGTTAGAGCGGAGGCGCTGTGCAAAATTTGATAGATTGAAAGAGTTTGAATATTTTGAACGATTCTGTGCAAAGACTTTATAGCACTGTAAACTTGTAAAGTAAGCCTGCAGATTTCTGATATCTGTATTCTTTGTATATTTCACCTGATTATTTTGTGTTGATTTCTTCCCACTGTGTACGATGCATTGTACTTTCTTAATTAAATAATATTTCATTTTGAGAAAATCTTCTGTCATATCGGTAGGCTATCCACTGTATAAATTCATTCTAAGCCAATTATTTGTCAAAGCACACGTTTTATAATACAGAAGATTTTTGTATCATATCTATCCACACGGTTCTCTAGTTAATATATTTGGCTAAATCACACAAATGCATATAGGCCTTGCATACAATTAAATTTGAAGTTAAATAGCACTACTGAGGGTTTGAACAGCATCAAGTTCCTAATTAAGTTGGATTAAAGCCCCAACTCAAACCTTTTGACCTTTGAATTTAGGCCCATCAATAAATGAACCCGTGCAGTTTGGATTCTCTAGATAAGTGCTAATTAATTATAGATAAATGAGATCAAGGCCGTCGATTGTTGGCGTCCGATAAGGGACTGTGTGTATTAGATATCTGGATACTTGTATTTTGATCAATCACAGAACTTATTTATACCGAAGTGTAGTTGCATTGTGTATATTGAACATTCATTGAGAGTGATTTAGAAGTTAATATTCGATGAAGAAGTGAATATTTGTCTCTGAGGCATAGGCTAACATGATGCGCTGGAGATTTTTGTTTCTCTATACCGATGGATCACTGATCGAGTTTGAGAGATTTGAAATAATCCCTCATTTTACCGCGCTTAGAGATTTTTGAAGACCTGTGTGTGTCGCCACCACGCACGTAAAAGATGTTTTAAGCATTGAAGTGCATTGTAACAGGCTGCGTGACTTTTTGAGAGTTTTGCTTCGTGCTGTTGTGAAGTATAATTGCTGCGTGCATTTTGAGTAGTGCAGTGCAGTTTGGTGTTTTGCAGTTTTGTGATACAGTGCATTTTTGAGATTTTGAGTGAGTGCAAACTCTAGGGATGGCCCCGCCAAACCCTACAGTGGCCGAAGCTCTGGAGCAGAAGGTGCAAAAAGAGAAGTAGTGTTGAGCTTGAGAAGAAATTTAGGAAGGAGTATCCTCAAAGGACAGATGCCGAGATCGCGGCGATGGATAGGCCGGCCTGGATAGCTAAGTCTCGCAAGAAAAGAAACGGAGCTTAGAGCAAAAACTGCCAGTCTGCCCGCTGTTGCTGGGGGGGGGGGGGGGGGCCGCCCACAATGGCACAGGTGTTAGAGATGATGATGAGACAGCAGCAGGCCGCTGAAGCCCAGAGAGAGGCTGATAGGAAGGCCGCCGAAGCGGAACGGAAGGCTGCTGCAGAGAGGGAAGAGAAGCGCCTGGCTGAAGAAAGAGCGGTCAGAGCGGAGGAGAGAGCCGCTAGAGAGGCTGAGTTAGCCCGCCTCATGAGACAGCATGACGAGAAGGCGCGTCTGTAACGTGAAAGGATCTGGTTTATAAGGAGGAAGAGGAAAAGCGTAGCGGAGAGGAGAGAGTAAAAAAGGAGGGACAGGCAGTTGTCAGGAGAGAGGCTGACATAGAAAGAGCTGAGCGGCAGCGCCAGCGTGATGAGAAGTTGGCTAGTCAAGAGAGAATGGAGCGTGAGAAGCTAGGCACTCACAACTCAAAGGAGATTCGGGTCAAACGTGCCTCGGACCTCTTGCAGAAATACATTCAGCCGTTGTTAAATCTCCAAAGGATGTACCTGCGTGGTTTTCGAATTTTGAAACGCAGTTAACGTAGAATTGTGTTATTGCTGATGTGTGGTTACCACCTTTGAATCAGTTCTTAACTGACAAGGCTCGTCGCCTTTGTTCCTAGTTGTGTGAGGAAGCCAAACTTCCAAAATTTTCTGTCTTATAGCGATCTCTATCTCTCCTTCAATTTAAATCCTTCTTGACAGAACGTCTAAGAAGCTAAAAACACGGATTTGGTCACAGAATTAATTTAATCACAACAAAATATAAATATAATGTAAATTACAACTTATTTACTTTTATTTACTAACTAGAATAAAGCCCGTACATTCGTACGGGACTAGCAGTTTTTATTACGTATTGTTATCAGCATACACGGTAGATAAGGCATTCGTGCGCTCACAAACACAACAGTCTGCTTGGACGACGCTACTGAATACAGGACGTATATGAGTTTATAGGGAGCTGTGTTTATATATTTAATGCCAATGCCATGCACGTGTTCAGTGTAGGCGAACTTGGCGGGAATGACCAACGCACCGCACATAACGTGTAGGCCTAACTACTGGCATTTATGTGCCACTCCTGTCTATAGCACGCTCGCAGGCAGTCAGGCAGGGCATTGTCAATTGTATTGGGTGATTTAAATAACTAGTCACAAATCAATCTACAATCTACATGTAGACTACAAGGTGACGCGCTTAAATCATCACGTTCCGACCGACGTGTAGCATCAAACTTGTGTGCGAATCATTGCAGAGGCATTCATAAATACTGTCGCTACGCCTCTGAACTGCAGCTCTAGGTGCAACTTGGGTTACATTTTAATTTGATTTGATTCGATTCGAACGATAATGGAACTGTCGATGTTAATTAATGGATGTCACTGTCCATCTACATCACTCTCCCTCCAAAAAAAATAAATTCTAACTTTAATCTCCGGCACAGACGGTGTTTGGCTGCGTTCATCCGTTCATTGCTTTGCTTTGGACTCATTTCAATTTTTATTTCAATTTTATATTTCCGACACGATGCTCACTCTGCAACTGATCTGAAGACGTATGCAGTACATACAACCCCATGCAGGCCGGGGAACAAAGAATTGGCCTGCAGCCCAGAGCTCCCTCAGGTGAGTCGTAAAAGCGAAGTAAAGAAGGGGGTACGGTTCTGTGCCGGCTCTCTTGCACAGAATCGGACTGTATATAGCCTTTATGTGCTACACACGGTCGCTAAATAACAAAAAACAAAAAAACAAAGTATGCAGTACATGTGTCTTCATAATGAACGATAATGAAACTGCAGTTGTTAAGATTGATTTAGTTGTTGATTGACTTTGGATTCGTATTGTTTGATTGATACGGTTGTGATAACTATTTCATCGAAAAGAAAGCTTTTTAACCGCGTAGCCCTACATGTATACCGTGTCCACATGAAAATGATACCACTTTAAACTTGTCATAACTCAGTCAAACGTGATCCGATTGGTCTGAAATTTTATACACCACAACTGTAGCCACATCTACACCAACCTGCACATTTGTAGACATATGCCAGTAATTTTGACTAAATTATGGCTGTTTAAAAAAAAATACCGAAAAGGAACGTTTCCAACATCAGTGGCTGCGTTTTGTGTGCCAATACTGTCAAGTAACAAACAAGCAGACCATAAATTCAGTCAAAACTTATGTTCAAAGTGTCCTCCTTGTTTGCATCCACATGACGGAAGACGTGATTATATCCGTTTGACCCTCAGATATGGAGTGTGGAGTCTACAGCTCTACTAGAGGAGGGCATTTATCATGCTGGCATTCGTGACGTTATCATTCATCGACTCGTATGTTTGAAAAGTGGCAGTGGCATGATCACAAAATCATGGATCAAGCAATCAAACAGTGGCGTTCCCGTCTTCGGTCATGTGTACGTGAACAAGAGGAACAGTTTGAATATCAGCTGTGACAAAATTCTGGACTGCTTGTCTGTAACTTGACAGTAGAACTTGACAAAATACGAAGCAACTAATGTTGGAAACTTTTTGCGGTACTTTTTTTAAACAGCCAAACTGCTAGCATTTGTCGACAAATTTCCAAGTTCGTGTAGATATGGCACCAGTTATTGTGTATACAATTTCAGACCATGCTGATAGCTTTTGACCGAGCTATGAGCCTACGACAAGTTGAAAGTGTTATCATTTCCATCCGGACACGGTGTACACTAGATTATTCAACATAAACATTTGGTTGTTGAATAGGTGTTTTGTTCTTAGGATTAGCCTACATTGTAGATTTTATGCTGTCTACATGTAAAAGCCCTTTTTCAAATTTACGTCATGAGGTAAATGAAACATTAAATTGAAATTTAGTTTGAAATTCAGAAGATTTCAATGAATTGATAATGCTGGCGAGAATATGACTAAATATAGAGTAAAGGAAAACTAGACTAAATTATGAATCTAGTCTAGATCTGATTTGCAGTAATAGTTTTTCTAAGCTTTGAAAAAAAGCTGCATTGAAATCGGCTGGTAACGTTCGACACATTTCTGCTTAATCTTGTAATATATATATATATAGAACTTTATTTCACCAAAATGGTAGCGCAACATACACAATAGATTATAGAAGATAGCAAACAGACGACCTACGTACAGACAGGTTATACAAGAAAAATAAAGCAATCAAAGTCATGGCAATTAAAAAAATATCCTGTAAAACAGTTACTGTCATACTGGCAATAGTAGCTAAAACGAAACAATTGACTACTAAACATTGTTTTGTAAGTGGCTCCACAAAGTCAACTTACAATTTACTAAATTTAATGCGGGGGGGCAATTTATATTTAACTATTAAATCTTGAAGCTCAGCTTGTGCAAGTTTGATGTATAGAAAGTTTATGTGCAAATTCTTAGACATTGCTAAACCAGACAAAAAATTTAATCGTCTGACATCTATGGTGTAGTCTGTCGGAAGAATCCCACAATAATATTGACATTATCGAACAATGGTTTTTTCAAATGTTAAGAAAATTTTGCCAAAGGCAGCAGTATAAGCAAATTCAAAGGAATTGTATGCACGTTTGCTTAATTTCATTGATTCTATTGCAAACAGCAATATTGGAATGCTTAGGTTATTGGTAATGCTCAGGCCTAAACCAATCTGTTAACAAAAAACATTGACAGAAAACAAAAACATTGAAAGATACGAACATTGCTAACAAAACATGAATAACAAGTTGCAAGCGACTTATTAGACTCTAATCTAAGTTCAGTATTACATAAGTAACCAAAATTGAAGATTAATTTCTCTAAAGTTTATGCAATAATGCATCAGAGTTCATACCTTGATTACTTAGACTTAGAACATTTATTTCAGAAATGATAATGTTTTTCGAATGCAAACTTAAAGGAAATGTGTGGTAGGCCTATGTTTCACCGGGAAAGTGCGGGGGGGGGGGGTAGTTGTGAAAACATTTGCGATGCTCTCGTTATTATACTCGTTAGGATTTCGTTTTCAATCTCGTTCATAAACTTTAGACAACCCATTCTTAATTCTTGCCACGGCACGAGAATTCACTTATAGGGAGGTACATGATGTAGGCGCAAAAATACGCAAAATGAATCCCAAATGTTTGAGAAAAACGAAATAACACTTCATACATTAGTACAATAACTTCTTTTTTCTTTGGACACTAGAAAGTATACAGTCGTTTGACTATGAGGCATCAAATAAAAGCTATACTTGACGGAAGAAGACAAGGTTCGCAGACTTCAAGATCTACAGGCTCAGTTGCGACTGCGTTAAGTAGTCTGCATGCAAGTAAACAGCGATTTTGCGGAATTCATAGCAGCGCAGGCTTGAGGCCTACGCCGCCCGGCTTCTGCAGAGAAGAGAAAGAGAGCAGGAGCCCGAGAAGTTTCTTGGCCTTGGTCGGTGTTCGTTATATTCGTAGTGATGGAGTAGTTTTGAAACAACGTAAGTAAATTCAGCTACGCGGCTTGTTTCGGGCTTTATTTAGAAGTCGCACAGCCCTCACAAATGTAGAAAACAAAACGGTAAAAGCTGACAATTTCGAGTGTCGCGCCAATTCGTCTACATGTAGATCCATTCAATTTTAAATTTTGAGATTTTATCGCGGGCCAATGTTATTAGGTGGTAACTTGGTTTTTTATAGCTTGTAAATTTTTAAGAAGTTTGTGAATTAATAAGGAGAAATAGAAATAAATTGACATTAGTTTTATAATTACAATATTATTTTTGATCATTTTCTGAATATTGAATTTTTAAATATATATTTTTAAATAATGTAGGCTAATGTCATATATTTAATAATATAATAATTATGTAATTTAGAGCTCTTGAATGTAACCTTTTGAATACAATTTTAAATGACATTTCTAGAAATTTGTTATCGGGGGCTCAAATTACCGCACATAGGCTAATTTTCGGCTCTACTCATCCGCACATATGGCCCTACGCGTGAGGAATGAGGATGCTCAACGAGCAGGCCCTAGCTCCAGTTGCTGAACTGCGCCAACGACTGTTCGGCGCTGCTATCTAATGCCAATTCGCCCCCCCTCCCCCCAATTTTTCGACGCTTGAATCATAACATCATATGAATCAAAGTATTAAATTTTTTTTTTTTTTATCAATGAGCAATCAGCTATTTTGAAGAAAACAAGGAAATTTTTGGTATTGCATATATTAAGACGAGGTCAATTTTATCAGCTGAATCTTGCTATAAAATTATCTAGCTGAATCTAGATAATTTTTTCTTGAGTTTAGAATTTATAATTATGATAAAAATTATAATGTCCACATTGTGGTGTTACTATTCAGCTTTCCCATGCGCGTAAATAAAACTTTTATTACCCACCAGATTTTGAGGGCTAGCCGTTCCGGAGCCAAAACGCTTACACCAATTTTTACAATTCCCTCGTGAGCGCAATACCGAGGGCGAGAAAAACCAAAAAAAATGAATATGATAGCCTAGTCAAACTAATAATTAAATCGTTTTTATCACAGGCCTAGCGTGTGATTAATTTTAATTAGGCTTGTTTTTATCGCTTAAGCACCTACCAGGTCGAGATTAAAACTAAAAATGTTGAAATTATCACAAGATATAAAATGATGATAATTATGATAATATATGATGTTTTATATTTGATGTTATATATATGATGATTTTTGATTCGTGTCATAGTCTGACTACCATAGAACGCACGTTTGTAACGCAAAATCGTGAACCGTATGGTTATAAGACAACCGAATAGCTTTGGGGTTCTTAAACACTTCGCAATTTCTACACCAGTCCTGTACATCACATCTTCCTTATCCTCACAGCACAAGCTCAGAGGCTTATTACATTGCACATAGCAAAGCAATTGAGCTGTTTAGTTAGGTACAATATCGAATTGATCAGCGCACAGAGCGTTAACATGATGGCTGGATTGAAGAAAATCGAGGTCTACAAAGATTTAAGTATAATAGGACGTTTTTGAATGGATAATAATTACGTTCACGAGAAGTTGCGACATTTTCTGATGATAATAGAACATTTAGCTTCTTGACCTATAGGAAGTTAAAGGGCAAGGCATTTGCAATCGCAGTACGACGCGGAAATACAGCCGACTGGAAAAATGAATTTATGCTTTGAATTATTGATTTCATTAATCATACTATCGCGTGCGGTGAATCTACATGCTATTTTGCAGAACACGAGTTTCAAGCCACATTCTGGGTAGGTAGAAGGTAGGCTATGCGTACATCTGTGCTTTGATAGTCTATCAGGTCTGTCAAATATAACATGCGGAGCTTAAAAAACTTTTAAGCGTGTTGCACTTAGCGGTGCGCAATAATGCTGCAAAAATGTGTGATAGCGCGGAGTAAAAGAAGCACTAAGATGTTTTTTTTTATCTAATTGAGTATGTTTTTACCGCCGTAATGTAGCTGAAATTTTTTTCTGTTACATATACTGTATTTTATGCTAATGCATGCATAACTTGATCTGTGTGACTGTATGCCACCAACAATTTCTATTGTATGAGCTTTATAAGAGCTTTAATAGCCTTGAGTGATCCTATTAGTAAGCTTTTATGTGTTTTTATCCATGCTGTGTTTCACCGTGTACTAATAAACTTCAAATAAAAGATATCTAGGGAAACCACAAGGAAATATCATAAGAAATGCTACAGCATTATAAACGGGAGCGGTGGCCTGGCCCCAGCGCACTGAACTGGGCTCTAATGGTCTTTTGGAGCACGCGGTCTTCAAACCCCATCGACTGGCAGCCATGTTTGAAATAAGATGGCATTGTCGTTGGATATCAAATAAGTGAATTGGGTGCCGTCAATCATGTAGGCTTAATTTGTATTTCTCTGCCCTATATCAATAATCACTTCGGCCGACATCTTTGAAAATGTATGTCTGATTAATTTCCATTTTATGCAACTGATGCATTTAAATGCGACCACTTTGGATCTTTCAAGGTGGCAGTCAAAATAATTATGGAGGCTCTCCGACTGCATTTAATAAAGGACATTCGTGCATAATTTCAACACGGATGGTTCGCAATGCACACGTGAATTGTATTCCAAAATTTATAAAATAATAACTGCCTGAATTTTAGTTTTGGAGGCAAGAAATTACCTCGTAAAGGGGGGGATGTACGAGCCAGAAAGATCGAACCTCATCGTTTTCAAGTAGTTGGAGCCCAGATCAATCCAAACGTGCAGAAAAAATATTAAACACAAAAATTCTATCCAGTCAAATGCCTTAGAATAACATAACATTTTTTGAGCTTCAGAAATTGACTGCGCTGATATTTCAAAAATGGAACTATGCAATACTTATTGGCATTTCTATGGATTCATTGCACATATTTTAAAAATGACTCTAAAACTTGAGTGCAAAACATCAAATTTAGTACACATATAATGCTATAGAATAGTACTATAATAGTGTACATGTAATGGATGGCTAACAATGTGTGTAAAAATTATTTTACATCTAGGAAATCATTAAATTATGCATCAAAAACGAAAGGTGCATTTTTTGGCTTACCCAGTAAATTTGTAATAACACGCATAGATAGGCTACAGAATACATGTACATTAAGAAATTTATAAACTGAGTCCTCTTTAGTGATGAAAGAATTCTTAAAACTGATCAATCGATATCGATTAATAGATCAAGATAATCGATCAACAAAGTTAAGCCATGATTTTGGTGCTTCCTTTTAAACTCATGATTTAGTTTAATACTGTCTAGTTAATTAATCAACCTAAAAATATTGGTCCTGGCCTCAATCTTTCAAGACCTTGGTTGCCGAGACCAAGACCAAGACACTTTTACTTCAAGACCAAGACCAAGACCTTTACAAAACGAACTCGAGCGCACAGACCATCTCTAAAAATAACTGCTTGTCGTACAACTATATCCAGTAGCTTGTGCTTTTTTATGCGAGGTGTGGGAGTATACTTATAAACTAAGAATGCTGTTGATTGCAACTTGTCACAAGTGAACAAAAAATCTCACAGCAATATATGAATACATGTATATTTTCTTTAACAGACAATACATTCTAACAAAGCGTCTGTTACTCAACTATTCGAAACAAGATGCACCCGTTACTGGTAAGTAATTACTGAACTTGAATCTAAGTACAGTCCTACTCCTACTATCTAATGACAGTCCTCAATGACATATTCTTTGGACGCCGAAATGGACTACTAGTATATAATTAAGAATTATGTTATTTGAATTTAAATCCTCTTTTTTATCCACAGCGACTTATTGAGTCTACCTAAATCTAGTAGCCAACTGTTTGACAGCCAATGTTCGGGCGAGTGGCTCAGCGCTCTGCATATGCGCCTCGCTTGGTATGATGCCGAACGACAGCGCACTGAGGATTGCAGCTGGTGTCACCGGCCTGCGACTTGGTGCACAGCTGGCGCTCGAGCACCAATGCACCAGTGGCGTCACGGCGGACAAGTTCCATATAGGCATAACTTCCTATGGTGACGGTGATGATGCGCCACCACTACTTTTTAAAAAGTGGTGACAATCACCACCACTTTTTGAAAAATGATGCTAATTATCATCACTGTTTAAGGCTGTCCTGGTAAAACGTTAAAAACAGTGTGGCAGAAGTGTCAATTATCAATCTACAGCAGCTGATCGATGCAGCCCAACCGTCTGTGCAAAAATTTCTTGTGTATGTCATGTTTTTTGTGGATAAGTTGGTTTCTCGTGGATGTGAATTTTTCTTATGGATTTGAACTTTTCTTGTGGAAGTTTACTTTTTTGTGGATGTCGTTTTTTTGTAGACGTTTTCCAGTGTAGGTAAAGGTTTCCTGCGAATTTGAATTCTTATTGTGGAAGTGACTTTCTTGTGGATGTTATGTTTTTGTGGATATTCTGTTTTTGTGTGGATGTGAACTTTCTTTTACACAGTGTTCAAAAAAACTCTAACCGCTTGGTTATGACCGTGTTTCTTCAATAAATAATAGATGGAATTTTGTTAAATTTTAATCAGTTTGCCCGTGCAGTACAGGCTAAGCTCTCCAAATTCGACAGTTCAAAGTGTCTGCCGTTAGCATTGACGAGAGGGCGCAGAGGTGCACAGTGGTGCCACCGCCGCGCAGCATTATCGATACAGCGCTTAGAAAATTAGTTGAACGTTGTCACTTAGGCTGCAGGACAATTCTGGTGTGCCCTGGAGTCTGGAATGCATTGGCTTTCTTATCAGATGTTTGTTCAATGTGTCTTGGCATCTGCAACCAAATTTAATCTAAGTGTTTATTGCATAGGTGATGACAAGGTTGTTAACAGTATCTTTGCTCAGAGTGCCCTTTATCAGCAGTTGTCGATACGTTTTTCTACATCTACGTTTTTCTACATCTACGTTTTTGCGCAGCCTTGCGTGAGCGGTGTATTAGCGGAGCGTTCACAATAGCAATTAGCAATTAGTAGTAATTAATCAATTAGTTAATAGTAATTACAATTGCAGTTGAAATTTTTATCAGCAATACTTCATTGCTAATCACTGTAAATTTCACAGGCATCTCGATTTCACCTGGCATGCTGGCAACGCTACTTCGTTTAGCGGCTGAGGTTTCGGTTTTTTTAACACCATTTAGATTGCAACTTTTCTTGTGAAAGTAATTTTTCTTGTGGATGTCATGTTTTTGTGAATGTTTGTTTTTTGTGGATCTAAACTCTACTTATGTCTTTAATCTCATGTTTTAATTTTTTGTGCGAAAGTTAACTTTTCTTGTGGATTCAGGTTGTTTGTGGATGGTTTTCTTATCGGGAGAAGCTTTTCTTGTGGGAGAACCTTTTTTGTGGACGTTATGTTTTTGTGGATGTATTCATGTGTGGATTTCAATGAATAGGGCACCTATTGAAGAATAAATACAAATTATATTCATGAACTGTTGATGAGATTGAACTGTTGAATTCAATCTTAATCTGTCATTTTAATACGATTAGAATACCATCGCAAGCTAAACATTTCTCATGTTTAATCTGTTTTTATGCGCTTCAAATAGTTCTTAAAGGCCTTGCCATTTTGTCACTACCACTTTTCAGCTGAAAGTTACGCCACTGACAAGTTCGGATATCACGGTCTCTCGTGCAAGACAGCGCCGGTATCACCTGCCGACACCTTCGCCACGACCTGCTGAACGACGCCCTTATATGGCCCTCCAAAGGTCAAACGTACAGTCGGTCCGCGAGATCCTTGGAAAAAGCGTCATTTTGAAATCACTTCCAGTTTCTGCTCTATTGTTCTTAGCACAAAATCCGGTTTATGGAGCTCAAGTTCCGGTTTCACCAGCTTATGATTTGAAACGCTACGAATTCTACACTTGTTTGGAGGGCAGTCGGCGCGCGGCGTTACCCAACGTCCAAAATGCCCTCTAGTGCATGCGTTGAATCCATTACATGGTGATGCAATTCAAAGTCGGCCGAAAGATCTAACAAACTGACAGAGTAGGGGTCAGTAGGCCTATCGAGCCGAACCTTCATGTCTCCAGTAATTAGCACGATATATGATGTAAAGATAACTTTCGCTAGGAGAGTCTCGAGTTCATTATAGTATTCCACTGCGGGAGGCACGCTGCCCGGTCGGCATACTAAGAACGGTGATGTGTGCATCCCGAGATGATACACGATCGCACATATTCGAATGTCGTGTACCTGCCGAGTGAGTCGACCTTGCGCAGTTGGAGTCCCGATCTGACAAGTTGAACGACGCCGCCGTGGTTGATGTAGTCGATGTTGTCAGTAGGCCTGCGTGCTCCCGCCGGGACGGGCCGCGCCTCCTCGATGACGCTGTAGCCGAGCGCGCGCAGCCGAGCGATACAAACGCAGCCAGGGCCCTCGTGCCACAATTCGGTTATTCCACGTAGATAGTAAGGTGAAGAAACTGTTCACTAAAGGAGAGAGTAACAAAGGGAAGAAAATAATGTAGTGTGATCGGTGACACTATACGCGGTCAAGACGGGCGCTCGGAAGAAAGGATATGAAAACAATGGAAGCCTTTGAGAATGGGTTTGAAGGCGAATGGAAATTAACTGAACAAATAAAATATCAAGCGAGGAGTGGCGAGAGTTTGGGAAAAAAGAGCACCAAATCTAGTGGAAATGGTTATGCGGAGAAAGAAGAACTGGATTGGGCAGTGAGAGCAGTAGGCGTAGTGAGAGGAGAGAGATAGATGAAATACTTGAGAAAAGAATGGAGGGAATGGGTGGAGGGAGGCAAGAGAATAGAAATTATAGATCAATTTGTGGAAGGAAAATCGCATGTAGAGCCTAAACAAATAACTAAACATGACGAGATTGTCGGAGGGGTTGGGTGGCAGGGTTTGGCAGCGCGATATTCATTGTGACAAAATATTGCGGATATAATATCAAGTTTTTTCCAGCAAATAGAAGCGTATCTATTTCTGACTTGTTTCAGTATTATTTTTCCCTCCTATGTCTATGCCATTTTAAAGTATAACTGGAAGTGTTGTTCGTTGTACTGATGTTTTTAACTGTTCGTCACAGATCGACCTACCATGGTGTTTCTTGGTATACATGTCAATAGTTTCTACTCGATCAGCGAACAGAACATGGTGAGTCCTAGCGATTTATTTGTGAATTTTGGTCATGTATTTATACCTAAAAAACTGACAATAATTAGATGCTTTAATCCTAGTAACAGTCACTCGAGCGTTTACGACCTGGATTTTATTAAGGACTCGCGTTTACCATCTAAATCTGTCGAGATCGCATCCTTAATTATGCGTGCTTAAAGTTAAATGCAGCTACTGTGTTCTGACTTAAGAATAGGTCCAATAATTGTGTAGTCAATTTAATTCAACCAATTTAAATGATGCACACACAAGATTGTCAGCGCGAATTATGTGATTCGAAAGAATAGCAGCATTTGAGATGCGGGTTGGAAGAGAATGGAGAAAATTTGCTGGGCAGAGAAAAGAACAAACGAGGAGGTGTTGGTGAGAGTTGAGGAAAAAGAACACTTGTGGCTGTCATTGTGCAGAAAAAAGTGGGATTGAGCGCGTCGTGAGAGGAGAGGAATTGATGAGAGAAATATTGAAGGGAAGAATGGAGAGCAAGAGGACGAAGAGAAGGAAGACAATAGAAACGAAAGCTAAATTATGGGAACGAATATTATATGAAAATAAGAAGAGAATGGCAGAGGATCGTCAAGTATGGACAGGTTAGATGCTAGGGACCTGCCGTTTGGCAGTGCACTTAAGAGAGCTGCTCTCCCCTCCCTAACTCCGCCACCTGCCCCTGCCCTTAGGCTTATGGCGCCTACCCCCCCCCCGCTCCCACCCCCCCTCCCACGCATTTCCTTTGGCTTATGGCGCCAATCACGCAAGTGGCGCCGACCGGCTAGTTTTCAGGGTCAAGCTATTTCTGCTTGTCAACCACAATAATGCGGATTCGAAACGATTTATTTCCATCGGTCTGACGTCTGGCTGGTTTGAGTGCAGAGCGTGTTGATGCAAGCACGCCCAGTGCTCGAACAAAGTCCTTACCATTTTCGTTCCTGCAGCCGCCGTCGATATTGCCGAGGACGTACACTGCCTTCGGTACTCGGAGATTTTTGCTGCGTGAGGGACGAGGTCGAGGACGAGCCAATCACCGATTTGACCGACGGATGCGCCGCCATGCGATGGCGAGGTCCGCTGGCGACGACGTCTCTTCCGAGCATTTTCTGTCCACGGACCATCTTCAGAGGCTTCCTTAAGTATCGATGTTGGCAGATCAGACGCACTCCCAACACCTGGCGGCTGCCCACCGTTCACGGCTGGACGAACCGAGGTTTGACAGTTGGTTCAGATGAGGCGAACTGATGAGATGATGAGATGAGACGGACAAGTAAAGATTGTTCGAGGTGTTAGCTCTAGCTGAAGCACTTGTCACCGGTGAATATGGAGTTCTGGTTGTAGGCTGCCCAAACTGTCCACGAACGATTAACTGCTGTTTAATAAGCCCTCTTTTTTTCTCCACACTGCTCCAGACACCCTGACCTTCCGGCCTTCACCTCATTTGGGGAAGCGAAATTGCTCAATCGTTTGCTGCAGTTCGCTTCAACTGACGCCGACGAATCCTTCCTTCATTTTGCCCAGTTTGACCATCATCGTGGCCAAGTCGCCCTCACGAAGACGGAATTAGTCAGTCGGGTCGTCGGGGTCAGTCAAAGCCATCTGAGGTAAACGATTGAGCAATTTCGCTTCATCAAACGAGGTGAAGGCAGAAAGGATGTCATCCAACTCGCTAATCATGCAGTTCACACTGTCCTCGCGCCTGCGGGTTGTCACTCCAATCTTAATGTTGTCAAGTTAGCGGCATCAATTACTTCTGTGAGTTTCTTGTTTGCCCCTAAATGTCCTCTTTGCTATAGAAGTCAATAATGACGGCTCTTTAAGCAGAAGTCTTCTAAAGCCTTCTCGCAATACCGGTGAATTTGTTTGAGCTGTAACACAGTGGATCATTGACGACAAGGCAGCTCTCGCCAGCGGCGGCCATTCCGCAACGACGGCAGAAGCGCTTGTGTACACACTTTCCGCAATTAGCCTGCTATTGGCTAGACCTCAGTAGAAGGGTTAATTGTAGTCTAGCGAGTAAGGTCTTAGAAGCACTACCGTTAATCCATTAACGAGTAATAAGAAATACAATTAAATAAAAATAAATACATAATTATAATAAAAAATCATTGCGTAAATATGAAATTTGAGTAAATATGAAATCACAATACGCCCCCGACCATTATATAAAATATCAGCGCCCATCTTACATAAATTTAATTCCGACAGTTTGTGCACTGCCCTTCATGTCAAAAAAGTACACCTAATTGCTGCATTGTGATTTCATAGGCCACAGTAGTTAATTTTCAATGGCTCATTTAGTACTTTAGTAACATAAAGTCCAACATTCTCAAGTGTTTAATTCATCAAATAAATGATAGATACATATGCAGGCACAGTACACACATCGATTTGGGATTAACAACAAACATTTGATTGTTTTAATTTTAATTACATGCTATCTTTCAGGACTACGCAGTGAACTTGTATTTACGGCAATCCTGGCAAGATCCTAGACTGGCATTCAAATCCCCTGATGGAAAATTGCATCAAATGAAAATGGAAGACCACTACTGGAAAAATTTGTGGGTTCCAGATGTCTTCTTTCGCAATGAGAAAAAGGCATCATATCATGATGTTACCGTTCCAAATAGATTGCTGCGCATCAATAGTACAGGTCACCTTTGGTACACCGTCAAGTAAGTTAACATAAATTTATTTGTTCCTCATGGCGATGTTGTTGCTAAAATGCGTTCAATTTGCCATTTCTATATACAAATTTTTTTCTTTGCCATCGATGCTGCGTTCCCGAGGGACTTATAAAAATCGGTGTAAACATTTTGCTCTGAGACGGCTCGGCTAGCCCTCGGAATCTGATGGTGAGATAAATGTGCTCTTGAAGCACACACTATTTCTATCATTAGTGAGCCACAAAACGGAATACCGACGACAGTATCATTCATATAATCTACTAGCGGCCAAGATCCCTCCATGGCTTCCTTAGTTTTTGGAATGCCTCGACCCCTATGCCGACACGCCTATAGTAGCCTATAACTGTTTCCACTGTACATTCGAATATGTCCCTTAAAATATAAGGTTTTTGGATGATAGGCTATTGATAGGCTATTGATCATGCAAAAGGTGTATACACAGGTCTAATCGACCAATTTTTTAGTTTTAATTATAAAAATTATAAAATTTGGACTACTGTATCTAGAAAGGAACTCGTCGACGCTGAACGGCACTAAGAGCTGCTTAAGAGCTGCTGCTGATCAAACGAATGAGGAAGACATTTTTAATTAACTAAGCAAATTATCATTAATGACAGAAAAAGTTGCTCATATTGCTTTAAGTAAAAGTTGCTAAAATTAAATTTGTGAGTATAATGATAGATATTCAGCTGTTACATTTTATGGTTGCAGAATTACTGCTACCTTGTCATGCCCAATGCATCTGCAAAATTATCCATTGGATACTCAAGTTTGTCCAATGATGTTTGAAAGTTGTAAGTTCAACACTGTTTGTACCATGAATTGCATATCAATTGCAATACCATTACTTTGTCAAATTTTCTACTCCAAACGACTGATTTTAAGCTGATTTCTTAAATTTTGGTTGGGTACTACCGTATACTTGATGACTAGATACATGATGCAGTAGGTTAGTGAATAAACTATGGACCTTCGTAAACTTATGCAAGTTGTTCATACTGTAGAATGCACTAAACTTACTGCACAATGTTGTAAATGGTGTTCAGAATTTTTGCCTTACACGTATTTTAACGATATCTTGTAAATTCCTAATTTCAGTACTATAATTTAATTATCTCTGCAGAGCGCTCTGATCAAAATCTTAGTTTAGCATCTTCTGGAAAGCTTGCAGATGCTGTAGGCTTATCTGCAAGTTTCACATCATCTGCATCATCGTCAGCAAGTCAAGATTTTCCTAGGCGTCGAAATAGCTACAGCATTTGCATTTGGATGATGAACTGACGATGATGCACTTTTACTCAGAAACAATTTTCGTTGCGGTTTCTGTCAACCTATCTGCTCTTAAATGATCCTAGGCCTATCTCTCACGGGCAGCGGCCCTAGCATAACAGACTCATTTGGGAATCGTCGCCCCCTTGCCACCAACCCTGACAAAAGCAATTCCTTGAAAATTTGCACTACGCTTCGTAATATATCCTGTGACAAAAATTGACACATCACATAACAATCACTACGATTTTGTTTGCGCAGTTGGTTACACAATGGATACGATGGACTTTTCATGGCTTAATGGACGAGACGGAGCTGTCGGCATAGATGATGTTCAATTACCGCAGTTTAGTTTGGAAAATTACACGCAAATCAATTGTTCTCAAAATTACACTACAGGTTAGTTTAAACTACGAAGTTTTAAATATTATATTGGCTTTTTCTTCATTTTCCAAAAAGATACTGTCAAATTTTAATTGTCAGTGTCAACTGACACCACGTTTTTGCTAGGCTGTTATATATCATCCTCAAATGAAATAATTATTTTCACTCCGTGGCGCTGACAAATTGCAGTGGTTTTGTTTTGTACAACAAATTATCAACAAACTAAGTTTGCTTCAGATGTACTTGTAATCCTTGTGCGTCATGAAAACTTTTGAATTTGTGCATAGACTCCGTAATACGAATTTGCAGGGATAAGTTTAGTAAAAGTAGTACTCCAAACGCGACATTTTTTAGAAACTACTCGGATTTAGAAATGGGTAGGAGTAGCATTACTTGTAAAAATGGACGATGTTGGAGTAGGCCTATTGTAGGCCTACTCCTTTTTTGAAAGGCATAGGAGTGCACTACTACTGTTTTATACGCATTTGGCGTAACGTTACTCCTATTTTGTAAGGGCTAAATTCAACTTTTCGAATTTGTACTTTGTTCGTAAGCTGAAGCAGATTAATTGCAGACTGATATGGATAGCCAGAGTTCAGTTTAGCCCATACAAAATAGGAGTAGCGTTACGCCTGTTGCTTAAAAAACAGTAGTGCACTCCTATGCCTTTCAAAAAGGAGTAGGCCTATTTAACCATCGTCAATTTTTACGAGTAATGCTACTCCTACCCATTTCTAAATCCGAGTAGAGTATCAAAAGACGTCGTTTTTGGAGTACTACTCCTACTAAACTTATCCCTGTGGATGGGACACTGAATAAAATATATTCAATGCTGTTTATGAATATCATGCGTTACGATACTTCGCACATTTGATTTTGAATGCTAGCTGGGCTTGTGACTGCGGGGGGCGGGGGGGGGGGGAGGGAAGTGGGGGGCGAGGCGCGGTGGTATGGCCATCTAAAATTTTCTAACAGATTAACAGATTATAGGCTTCTCACTTCTGGCCAGCTATACCTGGCTTCCGGGTAGTTAATCGTAATTACTCATCTCACTTTGTCGCGGAGCTGTTGCAGTTATTACTTCCAGAGTATATGGAGAAATCCGAGTTGGTCCTAGTGCGAATGAATTAGTTTTATTATTAATTTTTCAAAGATCTCATATTTGAATTACTATGATTCTTCTCCTAAGCTGACGCGTATATGCCTATTTTTGTGCCATTTCTGTGCCAAAAATATAACAAGGCATAAAAGAAAATGCAAAATCCTTATATTATTTATATAAATATATATATATATATATAACGACTCAACCCATTCTCAAACTTTAAATGGGTAAGAAGTCCGACTCGCTGGATTGGAGTCGGGCAGCGAATGCGAGTGCCAAGTGGGCCACTTTTGATAAGCAGAACTGGCGCTATGGGAAGAAACAAAGGTCCGGTACAGTATGTACAGTACAGTATGTACTGTATGCATATTTATATATAAATATATATATAATTATGATATATATATAAATATGATATATGGACATTTATATATACATATATTTATTTATATATATATTTCATTGAAGAATCTTCATTGAAGCAGGAAGAATTCTTTTAAAATTTATATTTAGTGGGATGAATTACAAACCTAGACTATATTATATTTATTAGAGGGTTGAATTACAAACGTAGACCACATAATTTGAACTAAACGGACCGCCTACACGTGTTCTGCTTACTGCTTAGCCTATGTCATAGTAACTAGATAGATATAGACAGGGGCGTAACTTCACACCAGGAGGCCCTGGTGCAGGCATTTGTTGGAGGCCCCATATAAGTTATAACTCGGGCATCAAATTCAAATTTATTTCTATGGTACCAATGGTACAGTGACAAATAAATTGTCAAATTGAGATCGG
>JAQIWG010001692.1:0-23202 GCA_034695025.1 Chamaedrilus cognettii | reverse complement strand
GAGGCTATCTATGAGGCTATCTATGAGGCTATCTATGAGGCTATCTAGGAGGCTATCTAGGAGGCTATCTATGAGGCTATCTATGAGGCTATCTATGAGGCTATCTATGAGGCTATCTCTCAGATGTCTGTCAACTGTACATAATAATTAATTGTTGTTGAGTTATTATCTAGTCTCATATTTCGGCACAGTGTGAGCTCCTAAGCCGGATGTTGTATGAATATGATTGCCACTGTTGCTAATCTGCATTATAAATTCATGTGATGAGCATTGATCAGCTAGTCGACTAACTGACATCTTTTTGATTATTGTGTGAATTTGTAATACAGATGTGGATATAAAAAAGACAAGTCTTAAATTCAGTTTGTTTTATCGTCGTTTGTTCTGCACTGTGAACCACGGAAACTGAAAGAAAGCCATTTTTTTAGAAATTGCACTCCGGGGTCAGGATCATTGTAGGCTTTGCATTATATATTTCATAATAAAATGAATGAGACATGGGATATATTCATAAAATCGAATCTTCTTATGGAAGTACTGGTTATCGCTGAGAATCAAGAATATCAGATCTTCAAAAATTTAGTTTAGAAGCTGATATTCTTGAGGTACCCGATGTATGTGCAATGTGACATCAAAACAGTTAGCTATCTGCCATCAGACCTGTCTTTAACATTTACTTTGCCTAGGCTGAGCGTTTCTTTACACTCTGTGTATTTTGCATGAAGTTTTACATGTAATTTTACATGTAATTTTACATACAACCATGTTAAGAAAGTTACAATAAAAATGTCCTTAACTGGGTTCCATGCAAGCCGTGCATGAAACCCTGTTGAGGAACAAGCCGTGCATGAAGCCAGTTAAGAAAATCGTTGTCATAACAACGGTCGTCCACCCACCTTAACACGGTTGCATGTGAAATTACATGTAAAATTGGATGTAAAACTTAATACAAAATATACAGCGTGTAAAGGAACGCTTAGCTAAAACACTTTGAAAACAAGTCCTGCGGTGAATTTATGCGAAACCACCCTTTTTCGTTTAAGTCTAGTTTCCAGCCTGCAGTGCTGGAGTGACAAACCATTGTTTAAATGAATTTTTATACTTGTACGTAGATCATACGTAGCTTTATACTCATACGTAGCTTTTGTTTTAAAGTTACGAATAATTTGTAATCTGCATATATTTTTTTGTTTTTCTTTTAGAAATCTGCGAGTCCGGCATTTTCTCCTGGTTAGTATATTTGTGTCTTAAAATAATTCTATTGCTCTTCCTTTCAAAATAATCAGTTAAAGATTCCAAGACGATAGTGGTATTGAATTATTGGACTCCCTTTCTCTTGAACAGGCGTCATAAATAGAAATTGTATTTCTTCAAGCTGAGAAATTGCCATCTATCGATATCTTACTGTACTCCGTCTCCTCTCCGAACCGGTGCCCAGTTTCAGGCGCTCAGTATTCTTAAGTGTTTGATGCAAAATCCTTCGAAGAAGGCTTTTCCAAAGAACCATGAAAAGGTTCACAGGTTCTGCCTCTCCCCTTTCTTGCTGCTGTAGCATAAAAATGAATTTTTAATGGAAATCATGCGCACGATTGTTGTGGAGTGCACTTTGAAAAAAGTATAATGCAAATAATAAACGGATGGCGGGTGGATGAAGTTCTGCGAGTGTAGAAAAAAATATGTACAAAGTCTACAAAATGTACGCGGTGCTCAAAAAAAAGTGTATCTTCAAAATTGATGAAGATCTTAATATGATACGATCATGTGTGATTACGTCATTGAAATGTCATTAGGACAAAGGTCTTTTAAAAGCTCCTGTCTGGTGCTTTAATTGACATCCATAGTTCCATACGGTGTGTTAGCATAAAATTGGTAAAATTCCTATCATGTAGTTCAAACGCTTTATAAAATTACTCCTCCTACTGCTTCGATACGAATCTAACTTTTGTTTTTGCAATTTGAACGCTCTTCGAAAGTTTTTGCTAGCCCCTCGCTGCACAAATCTTTGCGTGCTGTATACGGCTGAATCTTTTTTCATCCCGCAATTAACGTTGTCATGGCGATCGATTGATACCAGTCGGATATCATGGAGTAAAAGGAATGTCCATCACTTCCACCTCTAATTGATAGCCGCGCGGCGTTCCTTGCGCATCGTTTCCGATTTTTAGTTTTGCCGTAAGCCTGCGCGTAGTTTTGGGCAATTTTGTGCATTTCAGTTCCGTCGGGGATGTCGCTGGAGCAGGCGCGAGTGGTCATCTGGAAGGATCGACGACAGGGAACGCGCGTCTTTCGGGTGAGTCGATCGGCTGAATAGTTGTGCATTTTTATAAAGACCACCTTTTTTTGTCAATTCTGTTAATGTTCATGTTTCCACGTAAGTTTAGAAGTGTTTGCCCTGGTGAGGACTGCAGGCAGTCCCGGATTACCCATTAGGCAGAGTAGGCAACTGCCTATGGGCCCCGCGACTTTTAGGGGCCCCATGAGACCGTGACGAAAGAATTTTTTTTACTTACTTACTTATTCTTAAGAATAGAGGCACGTGACGACGGTGACGTCATACAATACACAGTATTAGTGTAAGTTTATAGTTTATCGTGAAATCGCCTGTTGTGTATGCAGGCAGTATAGTTTGTTTAAAATACTGAAGTAGTACTTATAGTTTAAAATACTCAAGTATGGCCTATTTCAGTGAGCGTCATTGAGATCCAGGAACAAGCTCACAGGTTCAATATTCTCGGTGTGGCCGAGAAGGATCTGTCTCTCTCTCTCGAAGGCCCTCGGTGTGATGGTCTGTGCATGCGCTGTCAAAGATAAGAGCTTTGCTGTGTTCAGACGACGTGTAGTGTTTCCGAACGGAGCACGTTGAAGGGAGCCACGCGTGCCAGGCACTGCATCGCGTGTTCAACGTTAAGCCGTGTGGGAACTATCTCTTAACTGAGCGGTGTTCAGCGTGTAAGCGTATTGCCTGTACACGCTACAAGGCAAGTGAGGTGTGGAAGGAAATGCAAACACACGCTATTGATTATGTTGCTATGTATATTTAATTGAGGATCATATTTAATTGAGGATCATATTTAGTTGAGGATCATATTTAGTTGAGGATCACATTTAGTTGAGGATCATATTTAGTTGAGGATCATACTTAGTTGAGGATCACAATTAGTTGAGGATCATATTTAGTTTAAGAACATATTAGTTGAAGATCAGAAGTTGGGCCTGCTTCAGATTCGGTGGTGTTGTAATTTATGGACGATAGTGAATCAGGCTTGATGTACAACGTTCTGTGATATCTACACTAAACCATCAGTCAGATATTGCTTTGAAAAACAAGAATCTTGCTTTTGAAATACTTGCTTTTGAAAAGTCTGCTTTCAAACGCTTCTATTTAAAGGCGTCGTATATTGCACTTCAAAAGCGAGACTAGAACTCGCTTTTCAAAAGCGAGATGAAATTCGAACCTGTTCAATACGCCAGCTCGACGATGCTTTTTAAAAGCACTGTCTGAACTACCTTGATTTTAAAATTTAGTTTAAAAAAAAAGTTTTTCAAAGGCATCATATAACTGCTGGTTAATAAAGCTGATAGGAATCTGACGATACGCATCTGTCTCTTGCAGTAATAATGAGAAAATAACGAGACTTTGCAACCGGACATCCATTATGTACTCTCTCGAGGAACGAACAAATTTTTGTGTAGTTTTCAAAACTCTGCCACGTTGGCATTGAAGAAATCGCAGAATGTTGTGCGCGGCAAAACGCGATCCAAACATGAAATCAGACTTTAAAACTTGTAGAATCGATAAAGAATCTTGAACAAGAAATCGATTTTAAAATTAAATTGAATAGGTTTACTTTCTGGGTAATATTGAATCATAGCATTTATCAATTAATAATAATAATAATATTGGGATTTGAGTGAGGCTCTAATGACGTCGTTGCGGATCTTAAGTTAAATTCTAAAATCTTATATTCATACACATGAAGATGAGTTGATTTCAAGATTAAGACTAAATTAAACACTAGCCAATCACCGCGAGTGAACCATCATTAAATCAGGATCTAACTATGATTCGTGTGCCCTGATTGGTCAGTCGATAAATCGATATCGAACCAACTTCATGCAATCCAAATATTAGTACTGTTTAAATACTGGATCCACACACCCATGTTTCCTTTGCGTTTTCTCCGCTTAGGTCAGGCTCAATGTTGAATCTCAAATCCAATATAGCAGGAAAAATCAAGCAACTTAATATATTTGCCTGAACACTCTTGGGCTCTTATTTCTCAACTGAAGACAGCAATAACTCATGACATCTTGACAGCTGATTAACTAATAACTGGCTGCGCTTGATCGGCTTCTTATTGGTCCGGGGGCAGCTGTTGTTGACACCTTGTCAGGATTGGCTGCTGGCAAATGCAAGGGCTGTCAACACTAACGTGGCTGCAAGCAAATGCAAGAGCTAGCTGCTTCTAACTTGGCTGCAAACGTGCAGGAAATGAAAGCGGTTGCTTAATTGTTCGCTGGGGAAATTACCGCCTGTACGAAGACAGATTGCTATTGATCAGCCTGTCAGTCCCTCATGACATTTTTGATCAAGTTCCATGCTCAGCCCTTCCATGCTCAGTGTTGATAGGTTTTTTGCATTCTATATTGGGTATGCTGACGTCATGGATTACGTTGATATTGGTCAGGTGAATGGTCAGGCGATGCTGCCGGGTTTGGCAGTCCCTTCTATGCAATAATGCTGTCAGAGTAGAGATACGCACACAGTTCTACGAGCTTCACCTGTCAGGGAGCATACTGTCACTAATAATATTACACCAGACTTGTTGTTGAGTGGATTACCTAAGTGTTAGGCCGGGTTTTTCCATCGAGTGCTAAAATTTAATCCGAGGTCATGACGTCGCCACACCCAATGACCGCGCTGAGAGCTTGATCTATGGTTTATTTAGAGCCATGTGACTGGTTTTTGCTGAATAAATCTCGGATTAAATTTTAACACTAGATGGAAAAACCCAGCCTTAATCTTTGATAATAATATTTTGTATGTGAAAATGAAACAGACTTAATCTCATTGTCCTCTGCGAAATAGATATTCTGGAGCCTACTTTCTGGGGTAAAATCTCAAGGATCGTACCATTCTTTGATTTGCTGATTTTGCTGTCACTCGCTAGGCTATGTAATTTGTGTAGTCTATTTTAAATCTAGTTGACGTTCTAAATCGTTTCAAACGACGACTGCGATTGGTTTTGTGATAACTAGTGATGACCCTGTTATCATTGATTGTGCCCTTGACCCATTATACCGCTGATGCTAACCGTTGAAGACAGCCGTGTCCGATACAACGCTATCGACCACTAACCGTCCCGGGCGGTGGGTCGGGGGCCTCCGCTAAGCCAGTCAGTGGATTGAGGGATTGAGGTGCTGGGACATTAGTGTAATGACCACGGACCTGCCGGGAACGCCCCCCTCCCCTCCACCCGCCCCCCCTCCCCCCCAAGGCCTCGGTGCACCCTCCGACGGCATAAGCTAATTTGCCATTGATCCAGGACCAGAAGAAGAAGAAATGGAAAAGAAGGAGTGGGAGGGATCCATATGGAATTTAGTAGGAGGGAACGGTTTCTGTTAGGCTAGAGGTTATGTAATTCAATTCTGCTCCCGGACTATAGCCAGGCAGTGAAACAATAATATAACTATTATGACTGCTAGATATTTATTTTAGTGTAATGTTCATATTTTGTGTGCCCGTTGCACTGCAGACATCTTGAAGTTGAGGCAGACGTTGTACAATGTTTTTGCACCTATGTTACGCTTTTTTTTCTTCCTTTGTTTGTGTGTATGTCAATTATATATCCGCGCAAACTTTGACTTTTTGGCGTTAAAAATTTCATGAAAAATTTTCCTGTGTTTTTGGTCATAATCCGATACTAAATGGACGACATCCAAGCCCTATCAATTTTCAAAGTTAATTTGCTTTAGAATCAATTAAATAAATAAAATAACACTAAGAAAATTTTTTAGAACGCAAAACTTTGCTTCTAAAAGTCAAGTAATCATTTTAAGAACACCCTTCCGCCCCCCACCCCCCCCCCACCCGCTCACCATTTCAGTTGAGTGGACGATTAGAATCTGACGGCAGCGGTGGTTGTGTGAGACATGGAACAAGCGGACTTGGTCGTCATGGAAACCACGCTCCCGCCCTTCCCCCACTCCTTCCACCCTGAACCCCGCCCCCCACTCCCCCCACCCATACCCTGAACCCACCCCCTTTCAGCTGCGCCAAACGACGCGCCGCTGGCGAATCGATTTTGCAATTTAGTAAAGCTCACAGCCAGTGGAGGGGGGGGGAGGGGATGGTTTTATCATTGGGTTCTCTCACATTGAGCTGACTGCTTGTTAGGTGGCCTGTGTCGGTGGTCACATTTTGAATACACCCTCTTTGACCTGCTTTTTAGTATGTATTATGGAATAAAGTTATTTTATTTTATTTTATTCCATTGGTTTTAATGATTTATAGAAGTAATTATCTGGACCGTGTAATTTTATTACAATATGTTTGCCTTTATGACCTTACATTTTTCGACTCTTCTTGAGATGTAATAAAAACCAATTTCTTGTGCATGGAAAAAAAGCGCTGTTCAAAGTTTGCTTCCGTTTTTTGTATCTTACAATATACGGTACCCGGTACATAATAAATGTCTTTATGTTTTAATCTTCGCCGGAAGTTAAATGTCATATAGTGTATATGTTAGGCCTGCATCAGTTTTTTATCAAGTCGTATCGCGTTGTTTCTTGCTAGGTTACCGTGTAGTGCCTTTGTTTCATGTCACACTACAGCTTGAGCTCCTAGCATTGTCACAGACTCAGGATGGATTCTATAGACGCACCTTCACGCCCGACTAAGCAAAGTTCTTGCTAAGGAACGGAATTTAACGGCAGCCCTTCACTGCCATTAAAAAAAATTCGCAATAATATTTATCAGTAAAAAATAAAATAAAAATTTCCATAGGAAATGAGGTTAATTTGAATTCAGGTTAAACATAGTTATTTTGCTCGAAATCTATGACGTCAAACTTAGTTTAATGACGTCGTATATCAATTCAAATGGACTAAGCAAGGAGTTATTTTGAATGGCGGTTAAGAGCTGCCGTGAAATTGTCTCCTAAGCTAAGGTGAAGGTAAAGGTAGGAACAAAGGAACGACTATAGAATCCACACTCAAGGTCGTCGGTGGACCCTCAATTTATAGCGGTGCTTACCGTTGAGAATAATGGAACATGGCCTTCACCTCTCTCCCTCTTATTCTGAGCTAACCGCGCTTGCCAGCCCTATCCCCACCCTCATTCCACCTCCTACTGCGCACACTCTCCCTCTATACATCCAGACTGTGCTCAGCGGGTATAGGTTTGCGATAGTGGAAGAAACCCATGAAAATATTGACAAAAACCAAAACATCAAACCAGAACACCTAAACCGTTGGAACAGACCTGAGAAAATATTGGCTAAAACCAAAATATCAAAGCAGAACAACAAAGCAAAGTGAAGGTTAGAGTTGAGAACAATGCTTAGGTTAGGCCTTGAGTTTAGTTTTATGGGATTAATTTTGACTCAAACCTTTCTCCATGTTTCTTCAGTATTGCATGCTGAAGTTTTTTATATGGTGCGTCATTTACCCCACCCCCAATCGGTCCCCCCCCCATCAGGCTCTGGTGTCCCATGGGTGTCTTTCTTCATTCGCGCTCCTCTTCCCGTCAGCAGCCCTGTGATTGGTCGAGCTTCTAAACCGGGCTTAAGCCGTAGTGGCGAGGACACGTGATGTCATTCTGGTAGGCTTCTTGTTACTCGTTCTTCATTCAAATGAAGTCAATTTGTGTGGAAGTGATAGTGCTCTGGAGCTGAGTTCTTACTATAGGGTCGGTAGAATGGTATATGCTTGATGTCTTACTTTTGTCACTATTGAATATTCTTGCCTGCAACAAGCAGGCTTGTTAAAGAGTCAGCTGGTTGTAATAGTTATAAATGCACAGTATTGTTATACCAAAATACAAAGCATTGAATAGTTATCTACAGGTCAGGAAAATTATCTGTGTGGGATAGGCCAACTTTCACGGGTCTTGTTGTTTGCCTCCGGGGTTGCACACGATTTCTCTTTCCTATCTGTGAATTTTTTTTTTAGGCTAGGTTTCAAGGGCTGTAAGCCTGTGGCTAGCATTGAGAAAATGCAGTTCATTTGCATTTTCGTTGCATTTCTAAACTGCCGGAACTTATTATTCAATTTGTAATTTTTAAACTTAATCGTACCTACACAACCCGTCCGTCTTCTCTTGATTTTATTACCTCGCAATACCGCAATAGGGCCGTTACTGCGCTCCCACAAATAAAGCTCGCATAAAGCGATGGTGCCATTTGCAGTGGAAATAAACCCAGCGATATAAAAACTGATTTATCGTCTTATTGCGACCGCTGTCGACGACATATTTGCATCCGGTGTGCGTTTCAGTCGTCGGCGGGCAATGGCGTCCCATCCGTTTGCGCATCACAAGGATATTGCGCTTGATATTTTATTTATTTATATTTTCTGAATTGGAAATTTGGCGCTCCCCAAAACAGTGTTTTTTTAAAGAATGATTATGATTATAGAGTATATCGCGAGTGTAAGGAGTAATTGATGGCTAATGATCATATGCTTTCTATGTACATTGTCTCTAGAAACAGAACTAGCTAACCGTTTGACGTCTACCTGACAAACGGTGTATGCAAACCGGACAAACGGTTTATGCAAACGGCCATGTGTGCAGGCTGCATTCCAATATTTACAAACAATAGTTTTGATGAAATTCTGCAGTCTCAGCGCATGCATGTATAACCTGGCTTTCAGAAGGTTTAACGCAGTTCATCCTCCTGCGTGACATCGCATATACATGTGTTCCTTGGATATATCCCTTTCTCTACTGCCTTTGATTCCTCTGTTTTTTCCTGGCAATATTCATTTCTTAGCTGCTTGTTTGCACAACTCGGCGGCGGTCAAAGGGTATTGCACTGCACGTTGTGGAGCGCAATGACTTCTCTTTGGTTGATTCTTGCATTGATAGACACTGAGAGAGGTTTAGGGGGGAAGCCGGACCGGGGCGGAATGTTTAATGAAGAAAATTTATCGAGATTGATTTAGGGGGGAAAGCTGGGCGGGGCGGAGTGTTTTTGAGTAATATTTGTGAGTGAAAAACAGAAAACTTTCCTTACTTCAGGTGAGATGGTTGCTGTACACGCTGTTGACATCCCTTCCTTCAAAAAGCAACTTTGCCTAACAATACTTGTAGACCAAACTGTAAGGGGATGACTGGATGAGTAGCAAAAGAATGTCCCCGCCTTTTTCGGTTTTTAAGTTGTTAGTTATTACAGTTGTTAACAAACGAATATCGAAAGCATATTTAGGTTTCCGCTTATTTTGTAGATCGTTGGTTATTATGGGACAAACGAATACCGTACCGAAAACTTTGTTTGGTCTTTGTTTTTTGTTTAAATTGAGCTGTGCCTATTTACAGCATTTCCTGCAATTTTCTATTTTGTCTTGAAGCTGTATTCATGAGTATTTACAACGTTAAACAGATTGAGATAATTTGTCCCACTCTAGCATTTCTACTCATAGTTGTGGCATAAGCCCTAGCAGTTCGAGTAGCCTATAGACTTGAATGGCTGAATGAATTGTGGCTACTAGCAAGCTTAGCTGTGCAAAGAATGCTGCAGCCGCGAGGTAGAGGTTTAATTTCCAGAACGACGCTCTTCAAGTTGGCAAAACTTACACGCTTCCGCCTCAGGTATAGTGTGTGGTCTACAGGGGCAATTGCAATTCGACATTCTGCCTAGAGAGCAATAATTTTTATTTTAAAGACACGTTGATGCGTTTTTCAACCTTTCATTTGAAAGCGTTATTTCAAATGTTTAGGGGGGTTTAGGGGGCTTTCATTTCGAGCCAAAAAAGCTATGACGAGATATGATTAGTGATTAGTAGAGTAGAGAGAGATTTTGATTGGAATTCACCACGTCTTTCGCGATTGCAACCTTTAATTATACAGCTAAGCTTGCAGGTATCCCTCAAGAATGAACATGCATTCTTTAAACACTGTGTACTAAAAACGTGTTCTATTTGTGTTGGAACACTTGGCGGAGCTGGAGTAAAAAATAAAGTTAAGAAAGATTAACTTGTTATAAAATGTTTATTCAATTACAATCTTCTCTGATATTGTCCAGATTCCCAAGGAAAGCGAATACGACCTGGATATCGGCAGTGACATCGGAGGTATCAAGCATAGCTTTCTACACAGTAAATAATTCATCATGTATTTAATCAGCATTGGACATCTATGCCTGATCTTCTTTGTTTTTTTTCTTGACTTGTTAGTTTTTATATTTCTGCGACAGTATTGCGAAAGTATATGATTTACAGCGCTAATTTGATGGTAGTGTGGAAAGAAATTTTAAAATCATTCCAATATGGTGATATTTCTGACTCAAGCGTAACCTTGGCAATCTTCGGCACCAAATCATAAAGAAAAACATTAAGAAGCTCAATGATAATTCAAATTTCTGTTTCCAGATCTCTCGAGATCTTCGACAGGCCAAAAAAATGTCTAACCCTAAAAAAGAAGTGTTCATGTCAATAGCTGTTTGAAAAGTTGTACCATATTTAAATTCAAGTTTTGGTTAGCAGAATACTGCTATCGTTGCGTGCACTAAACTAGAAAGCTATGGAATTGAGCAGAGTCCGTCCTAGATGTTGACATTTGGTATTTCTGGACTGCTATCCTTCTCTCGCACAGCGAGGCGAGGCAATCTAATTGTGTATCAAACTCAGCGGCATTATATGGCGAGATGAAGTCTCCTCGCTTGGCCGCTGAACGAATACACTTGGGATTAGATTCAGATGGCAGGTGCCGCGGCGCTGTAACTTAATTATTGAACGGCTTAATTGAGTTCCAACCCAAGGAACAGGGGGAGAGGGTGTTTGCTGACATTCAGCTGGAGCGTTTTCTTGATGTGTGCAGCCTATGCAAAGATCTAAGATGTCAACTCAATAATGGTATTGTACTTGGCTCAATCTTCCTTATGGCATTGCTTAGATTAATCATAGCCCTGCGTCACTCCAGTACTACTTTAGTGCGCTACATTAATTGCATATTGTTATTTTTTAAAGGTATACATATATGGGGTTGTTTAATTTTAATCACCTAACTCAAAACCGCAATTTAATCTGAAATGAGAAGTTGATCCGCAGTCTTTCACGTTGATTTCTTAAGTATTATTCATGAACTTTTTTTCATCACAGGCTAAATCGGAAACATGTGACTCTCGGATAATCATGCATGGGTATTTTAGTGAATTTGAAGTGAATTGAAATGGCCCACCTGGTACAAGGATTTAAGGGCTAACTAATGACCCACCTAGTATAAGAAATTAATACTTCATTGGTTTTGCTGCATTATAGTGAAGAAAAATGATGAAAAAGGCTTCAAAATAGCGCCATGCAAGACAGACTCGTCGAGGCTCGATGCACGTCGAGGAGGAGGCTGGACTGGATGCTTTGCTGAGCAAAGTCCCTAAATAGCAGTCGCAAAGTTGCAGTCGCAAAGGCTCAAAGTCACGAAGTCACAGTCACAAAGTCACAAAGTGCATTTTAACAAAACTATCTGACTAGGGGTTAAGGGGCTCACCAATGACCTGCCTAGTATAAGGATATAAGGGTCTCCTTTCCCTATAGACGCCCTGATGGTAGGTGGCTGTGTCGGGTGTGCAGACATAGCTAGGGTGGAGGACCTTGCCTACGCCAAGTTCATGAAGTTCCACCGCTGCTATGACGTCATGCCGGCCAGCTCCAAGCTCGTCGTCTTCGACATAGAGCTCAAGGCAGGGGTCTCCTGTTTCTTTTTGATTTCCACCGCACACGCATTTAATGACGTTTTTATTATTAAATGATTTACATATTGAAGTATTATATTCTTAGAATATATTGTCTTGTCTCAGATACATTGGTACTTGAAGTGTATCATTGCTGGTAAATCATCAAAACTTCATTCTATATTATTTTGATAAGTGTATTCAGAAGTTTATAAAATGTACAGCATATATTAGAATCTGAGTGACATCGTGTGTGTGGTTGTCAGGTGAAGAAGGCGTTCTTTGCGCTCGTGCACAACGGAGTCAGGTCTGCACCACTCTGGGACTCAGTGGCGCAGGACTTTGTCGGTCAGTCCTTCAGTCAGGAATATTAAATATTTTATTTGAGCTTTAGTCAGGATTAGAAATTTAGTTTAATTTAAGGCCGTGAAGGTGAGCGATACATTCGCATTTGTTTTAAATAGTCAAGCGTTAATCATATTTTTAGTTAATATCTAATTGTCTCCCGTTGTGTATCAAACTCATAAATCTTGAAATCCTTAGTACCGGTATTAAATGCGCAATGTGCAAAAGTGTGCATGCGTGTAGGCTAGAATGTAGCTTTTTGCCTATTTGTAATCTTTTGTATTTGCATGGCATTGTTCAATTTTTCTCAGCCATTGTGGCTGTTTATAGAGTTATAGAGTTTTTTATATCTATTTAGATGTATAGAGTTTTGTGTAATTTTGGCTTAGCTTGTCGCATTCTACAGTGCCCAGTGTTGTTCTGCTGTTCCATGCAGGAATGCTGACGATTACCGATTTCATTCAGATACTGCAGAAATACTATCGCTCTCCTGAGGTTTGCGCATTTCAACATTCAGAGCCAGCTCTGCTCGTTTGCATTCAACGTAACATAGAACAGTTCAAGTTTCTATGCATGCATTCTGATTTTTTTATTCCGCTCGGCATTCATTTTCGCGATCAGAATTGTTAATTGTTGGTAAATTGCTCAAAATTTATATGCATATTTCGTTGTTTCAGTGCATTCAGGCGTTTGTTCCATCAGAATGTTTGAACCTGTCTTTTTTTCCTCAATTTTGGTCTACATTTTCTAGGACCACTTGGATGACCTGGAGGAGCACAAGATATCCATGTGGAGGGGTAGGTAGGCCTGTTTTTTTATAAGATATAGTTATTACGCCATTTATATACTAACCAAGCTAAATTTTTGTGTTCCTATACTAAATTTTTTTGTATTCAGTATAGTATTGTGTTCTATTGATTGGTAACCCGTTTTGAAAGCTCTGCTAACTTTTACGTATGCTTTTCACATCATCATTACTTGCGTTTATTTTAACGCGTAATTTTAGCCCAAAAATAACTAATGATTTGTGAAAATTATTTTCTCATGAAAACCGCCAATGTGCATGCACCAATCATAATAGTTAGTCAATAGTCTTTAACTATCAGCATATATATCTTGTCACATTTGTTAGATTCAAAACGCAGACATTCTCTTATTCTTATTCCTGGTTCTTGTTTCCTCTCCATGCTCATTCCCAGTTTTTGTTTCCCCCCCTCGCCATGCCGCAGAGGTGCTCAACGAGTGTGATCGCCCGATGGTGTCCATCTCCCCCACTGACTCCCTGCTGGACGCGGTGCGCAGCCTCTGCGCGCACAAGGTCCACCGACTGCTCGTCGTCGACGGCGTGTCGGGCAACGCACTGCACATACTGACGCACAAGCGCATTCTCAAGTTCCTGCACGCATGTGTGAGTAAGCCGGCGCGTGCTCGCGTCTCATTGTTGACGCTGGCGGAATGTTGCGCAAACAATAATTGCGTTGCAGAATAATTGTTTAAATATTTTTGGAAATAAATTTGGAATGAACGTTAAAAAACAGGAGATTAAAATTAAAGGAGTAATTTGAAGTAAAAAACGTATCATAGCATTGGCAGTGATGTGTGTTGTTAGATGCGTGAGCTACCGCAGCCAGCCTTCATGCTGAGGACCCTTGAGGACCTGAGCCTTGGGACCTACGACAACATTGCCACGGTCGGTTGCACCGAGCACCTTCTGTCATCTAAACTGATGCTACGTAGAACTATGGAAATATTTGATTACTGTACTCGACGCATATTGTGGGTAGAATTTTTTTATTGTCAAAAGACTCTTTTTTTCACTTGTTCTTCCTTTTTCATCACACAATTTTGTCTTTTCTGGTACACTTGAATATATCAGATTTATTGCTTTTTTCATCACCACAGCACTAGTAATGGAACTTTTAGGGACGAAGGATCAATAAAAATTAACCTAAAGCCTTTGCCAAATGGGATACCAGCAGCCGAAAATATTATTTTTTGGCGATTTACAGATTAAGCCTTGAATTTAGATAAACTGACGCCTAATACGAGTGTTTGTTGGTGTCGGCAGGCGACCCCAGAGATGCTCATCGTGCAGGCACTCAATCTATTTGTCGAGCGACGGATCTCAGCGCTGCCGGTCGTCGACCCCGATGGTCGTATCGTCAACATCTACGCCAAGTTTGACATCTTCGTCAGTTCTTCTTCTTCTTTTGACTTCGATATGTCTTTAGCAGTATTAAATTTTTTGCGCTCGCTGTAAATCACAATGTTTTTGTCTGGTTTGCCCTGATTCGTTTGATCGGTGTGCGCACATTTAGTTGATGGGTTTGCATGTATTCGGTTGCCATAAGGTGATGAGTTTGAGTCATAACTGAAGTCGTATTTGAATTACGATAAGCATTGCAAGAGTTACGAATTAAGTCACTGGCCAATAGTCATCTATCTTGTCAAGTCACTGTGCTACTGTAATAGATAGAAGAAGGAACTGTGCATGACTCATGGCACTGGATGCACTGATATTTTTTGCAATTAGTTTGCGCATTTAACCGCGTGTTTTTCGGCCGGGGTGCAGGATCTAGCGGCCGAGCAAAGCCTTAACTGAGTGTTGCTTGGCTGGGATGCAGGATCTAGCTGCCGAGCGAAGCTACACAAATTTGGAACTGACGATCAGCGAGGCCGCTCAAAACCGGCGCGAGGGGGAGGTGAGGGAAGAATTTAATGATCTAAGAGCTAGAATTTGCGCAAGGGCAGGGGAATAAACAGTTCCGAAACTTTTAAAGTTCTCCGTTCTCCGCTGCGAACGATATAATTGCATCACTTTAAACCAAGGTTCTATACGGGCTTTGTGTTCGAGGTATGTTTAGTGTTTAGACTCCATAGTCTTAACTTTTCCAAATAATTCTCCTTTCATTAAAAAGCTGTTGCTAACAGAATTGCCATGTTTCTGCCTATGTTCAATGATGAGGAATACGATCCGTAGATATCGTCTATATTATATCGCCGTATGCGCGCGTGCTAAATATTGTCTATGCTACATCGCTGTACGTATACGTCTGTGTAGGGTTTTGAGGCATATCACACATGCATGAAGACGCAGACGCTCGCTGAAGTCGTTGAAACTGTCGTACAGGCCGAGGTATGGACCGTGCGCTGCATCGTATTCGCATTGAATGATTGTCTATCGTTGTATTTTTTACTGATGTTTTTTTACTGATATTTCGCGCATCGTAAATCATTTCATTTTGGTGGGATTAGTTTTTATTATGAGAGTGTAAGGGGAAAAATTTTTATTGATAAAACATCTAAATTTACTTCCAATACAATACGTTTGTTAAAAATGTGAATATATATTGTGTAAATACATTTGTATGTTAGCCCTTCTCTCTGTTGACTTCTATGTAAACCATTTTTTAACTTGTTTGCCATGTGGCTAAACATATTCTCAAACAACAGCAAAGTTATACTTGAGTTTGGCGTATATAACTTGCAATATTTCATCTGTCTATTTTCAGGTATTCAGTTTACGTTCAATTTTAATATGTCGGTGGTTTTAATCAGCCATAGTATCTTGTACCTTCCGTACTCTGGCCTCAAAGCATTGCGTATTTTTTTGTTTTGTTCGTCAGGTTCACCGGTTGGTTGTTGTGGACAAGGAGGGGCGCGTGATTGGAATGCTGTCCCTATCCGACATTCTTCGATTTCTCATTCTTCATCCAATTGGTGAGCGTTTCAAATTTTCTCGAATGCTTCAATTTCTTTGAACGTGTCGAGCGTTTACTATGCACTCTGATTCTTGATCATTTTTATTCCACTATCAAATCAATTTATAAATCATGACTATTTATACAATCATGGAACTGATTTTTATCAGGCAAATTTGACATGCCGATTGCTTTCAATTGCATTGTTGTGATGTAAAACTGTGCTAGGCTGAATTTCTCAACCGAATATTATTTACTAGCCAATATAAAAAATAGTTCTGCATATATTTTGCTGCGGCTCGTATATGCAATGCATCTAAATTATATCTGTATGAATTTTCTCTGTAAATCGCATAGCGCACAGAGCCACTAAATAAAATCGCTCTTATCACGAAATGACATCAAATATACTAAATCACAATTCATTGTTGATGCTTCGTTCCTGCTGCAGAGGTCCAGAAACAGAAAGTCTCCGAGGCTCGTGAGCAACAGCGCCTGCAGGAGGCCGCTGCTGATGCAGCTGCTGCAGCAGCAGCCGCTGCAGCAGCCGAAGAAGCCGCAGCAGCCGAGTCTGTCCGAGCCCTGCGAGCCCAACTAGAGTCCACCGGCCGGCTTCTGTCAATCAACACGAATGTAGCCGACGGAGCTGACAGCCCCGGTGAAATCTCCCCCGGACAGTGTGACCAGATGGGGGTCGCAGAAAGGGGCGAAATATTTCTGGATTCGCGAGTAGGGGACGAGGACGAGGAAGATTTGAGCGAGTACGCGGACAGCGCAGAGTTGCTTGAAGTGGGAGGTGGAGGGGGCTCCGGGGGCGCGGATTTCATCGGGGGGGACACAGGGACGTCTTTGGTGACCTGATGTGATGGAATTTATTTGTAGAGTAGTTATTTTGAATTTAAACTTGAAGATTTGGACGAATTGAGAAATATTAGAGATAAAATTTGTTATCTTGTAAAGTTCTGTTGTCGATTTTTGAGTCTTAAAAAGTTAAATGTCTTTTGACTTGGGGGCATGAAATGAAGGATTTATTTCATTTTTTTAATTCCTAAGGCACCCAATTTAAATGGAAAAGCGGAATTTAACTGGAAAGCCAAATATTGACAGGAAAAGCAATGATCTGTGGATACCAAGTTTCAAATATCATGGTTGCTATATTTAGACATATAATCGACCGGTAGCATGTGTTTCATGCATGCATAGCAGGATCCAGAAAGGCTGTGGGGTTTGTTTGAACCGCTGCAGTGACGTGAAGTTTTAGCTTGATGTGCATTCTTAGTGTGCGGTAGTCGTGTTCTCGTGGCAATGGTATTTGGTGTTTTTTACAAACGCTCGAGTCTTCTGCCATCTGAATCTCGATCGTTCTTGCATTTTTGCAATCCCAGGAGAGCAAGAGGAATAATGATGTGCTTCAAAAATGCTCAGTTTTTCACTGCGTGCATCCTCAACATGTGCTCATTTACTGTCGCAGCATGTTTAATTTTTTGCACGGCATCAATATCCGAGTGTAATTAACTTTCCGGATGCATCTGCTATGCACGTTTCTTTTTGATCAAAAAATCTGCAAGGATTTGCAAGCTCATTTTTCTCCTTTATTTGATAAACCATGGATTCTGCTGGGATGCATTATTTAGATAATATTAATCAGGGCACCCTGTAAAGAATTTGAAAGGCAAGATTTGAATGCTATGTATAGGTGCCATTAGATTTAAGCTTAACCACAATGTGCACGTATTTTGTAGTATTGGTTTTAAATAAAAATGTCATTGTTGGCGTGGCACTATATTGTTTATTCGGAGCTGCAAAAATGACATCAAACTCACTCGTATTTTTAATTATATGAATGCTGTACATCGTGGGTGTGCGTGGGTGCTCCAAAAAATGCGTTGCTTTATGCTTTTGATGCAATATTCATTTTTTACTCATAAGGTACATGCATAAGGCATGTTTGGATGCTTAATGAGATCACTAAGCATACACCAGGTAGCATTATTGTGTATGATACTTGAACATTAAATTTTGAATTTGATCGAATGGAATGGCATTTGTGGAAATTGCGGTAAATTGTGCAAGTGCGAGGTCGCGTTTTTTGGACTTCCGTGTTTAAATGAGCTGTTAAACTCATTTAACAGCTGCTATGATGTACGTCATAAATATAGTTTAGATGTTCAACTATTATTTTGTCATTAAATTATTTTTGCGAGGATTATTTTGCGTATTTTCTGCCTCACGCTAGCTTTCCTACCTTCATGCGACATTCTGCTGAGCTGCACGCAATCAGTGGACCTTCTTTTGTAGAATTAGTTATCGGTAGAATTAGTTTGCTCAACTCCAGGCATTTTGAATCTTCTGTGATGATTGTTTATCGGTTCCATTCGCTACTATTTCTAATTGATTATTCCTGTAGTAAACTGTTAGATTCAATATGCGTTAATTTGTTTATAGGGCACAATTTATTTTAGTCAGCAATATTGGACAATCCTTCGGATCACGCACTAGTATGGGAAAATTTTACCGATAGCAGCAACCTGTGCTTGAGACGCGTGAAACCTTAAATTTAACTCCTCCCCACAAGCAATAGCACACGAATCCAAATTTTCTCACGATATTGTGTGATCTGAAGGAACGCCCAATGTTGATGAATATAAAAAACATTTAATCTATAAAAAAATTTCTTCAGTTATGTTTGCCTATGTGGATGCAGCAGATTTTTGATGCTTAGTATGTTGCAACACTACATGCAAATCATCGTTGATATATGCAAAGAATATTTTATTTAGCAGTTTGGCATTGTCAGTATTGAGCATTGGATTAATTAGTGTTTTTATTTCAGTATTTCCTCGTATTATTTTGGTGCTGCTTCAGCCGGCTTGAAGTAATTACAGTCACGTTTAAAATCATGAATGCATTATTTAGCTCTTTTCATACATTTAGTCATCTCTTTAGTCAAAGTTGTTTTCTCCGCTCATCATCATCATCTAAATATGTGGGTCAGGCATATGTTTTAATGCTCTTGCTGTGACATTTCAAAATAGTCTGCACTGCGCTGCCATGTCTAATGCTTACAAGTATCTCTATACTCTGTGCAAACGTTTGTTGGACATTACAGCAATACTAGACTGGGTTTTAAGTATGAGATAATATCTCACCGACTTTTTATGATCGATGGATGCGTGAACCCGCGATTGAAATTTTTCTTAAATTTGGCATCGGAGTGTCCCGTCATGTTTTAAATTTAGCATCAGAGTGTCCTGTAAAACATGACATTTTTGCTGCGTGTTATGTTCGCGGTTTTGCCCCTCAGTAATCTAGCTGCGCTTAATTTTTTTGTGAGCACTGCCCATTATATATATGGCTTCTGCCGAATTATTTTTATGCATGTAATTTTTGCAAGTTTACCGATTAGCTAAATTCTCCAAAATGACGCGCATGCGAAAATTTCATGTTTTACAGTGCCCACGATTTTATTAATTAACAAGCATGTGCCCACTGCGCTTTGTGTGTGTCCGCTAATTTCTGTAGCGCCAACACTAATCATCCGACAATGAAACTAGCATTAAAGTCGTTGCGAGTATTTTTGGTTATTTTCAGTTCCGGTATCTTTATTATTATTTAGTGTAGATTATAAGATACAAATTTGACAGCAGAACTGCTAAAAGGGCTGCGTATTTCTTCCGATAATGTAGTAATTGGTTGACAGCTGCCGTGGTCCGTGTAATGTCTGCACTACCATGTATACTTGACGTGACAACTGCCTGCTTTTGTTTTACGCATTTTGCTTCGATGGTCTGGCTTTAAGTGAGTTATGCTGTATCTTTTTGAGAAGTGGAAGTTATACGAGGCCCACTTCAGTACGCACTGTGAGGCAATGACATTGAACGACAATGTGTTAAATTTCTTTTAGGCTGCTTTTATACAAAACTCGTCCTTGATGAAAGTAGTTAAGATATTGAACACAGAATCGATATTACTATTTTTAAAGGACATCGAAGAACAAATATTCGAGTAAATATGCGTTAATTGAACGATCGTTGATCGTTATCATCACAGTGTTTTTAACTGAAGTCTACAGCAACTTGTAGGTCGTTTTTTACGCCTTTGATGATCAGTCCTTGTAAAGATTTTAATTGTTGGTGAACCAGTTTTCAATTTTTTGAGTAGTGAAAAATATGCCGATAATGCGAGTAATAAGTTTCAAGTATGTCTATTGCATTATAATTGAGTCAGTTGTTGCAAATTGGATTTTTTGTTTGTTTTCAAAGATGATTGTTGTGCGAGTAGAATTTTGGTATAATTTTTTTTTTCGCAGAACAAATGTAAAAAGATATATGTAAATATTGTAAATATCATGTGCGTAAATGTGCTTTGTTAGTTGCAGTTCCTGTAGACAATGCGTATTCGCTTTGCTGTAAGCATCGCTGATTAAAATTGCTTTTTCGAGTATTTTATGCGAGTTGATAATTAATCTTTTTTTAAACCAATAGATTAGTGCAGTCGTTTTTTCTTCATAGAATTCGTACCGATCTTAACCTAGGTTAATATTGGTTATATCATTCAAAAAATTTAAAGAAGTCTGAAATTTGGCAAAAGGGGAATTTAAATTTTAACACGCAATATAGCCGTTACTGTTTGTATTTGACAGACATTCTGCGTCTAGTATGAAATACATCCCAATATCACACTGCAGTCTGGTCTGGCTACCAACAAGCTCAAGTTGAGGCGTCTTATAATCTATTTTATCATTGCCAATGGTTTAATTGCAAACGAGTCGAGTTAGTGTTAGCGCTTCTAGTCATAGCAGTCGTTAGTTCCGTTATTTTGAGTGTTAGCTGTTGTTAATTAGTCCGACAAATCCTCTCATCTGGCTGGGCGTAACTTCTGAGTAAATTATCAGAGAAAACTCTAAAGATGTCGCCTGTACTATGTACATGTATATAGCGGTGAGGACAATGCAAACCAGTTACCACTATGCCAATTGATGTGTGATTTATTGTGTTGCGTCGAGCCGAACTCATCGGCCTTGGCTTTGCATTATCGACGGGTCGTTTTGTGCGTGACTGTGAAAGCTTTTGTAAACCACAAACTATCAGATTCGAATGACGCGCGTTTGGTGAATGTAAGTATTGGCAAAAATACAAAAATTGTAGCGAAGGACATGTACATGTATAAATGCAGACGCAATTAATTTCATGCGTATCTGTGTATTGAATGGTCAGCGTGCGGTTGTTGGAAGACATGCATTTTTCTGTTAATGCGTGATTTTTGTAGTGTGGTTTTTGCCAACTTGAAATAGGCGTCACTTTTGTACGTTATTGATGAAAAAGCACCGTAGTGCTATGGTAGTGCATGATAATGCAAGTTAAAACTATTGCTCGATCAGTTTTGTATACGTCACTTTAGTTTTTGATAATGGCGCGTTATAACTTTAAAAATTTATACAAATGAAAACAAAGACGTTAAGCAAATTTATCGCATCCTACTTTAAAAAATGATTGCTTCACAAATAAATGATGCAACTGATTTGCTTGTTGTATGTAATTCAATACTCTTTAGGCCAGTGGTTCCCAAACTTTTTGTTTGGCGGGCTACATTTTTCTTTAACAAAGTTTCGAGGGCCACTCAGAAAGGAGATCGGCAGCAAATTTCTATACGTGCACAACTCACGACGGAAATTCTTCCACGTGAAAATCTACAAAATGGTCTCATTTTGCAACTCTTCAAGATTTCAAAACACAAAGATTTTCACAACGCACGCGTAATAGAACGTAATTATGACTGATGCAAATTAATCATGCAGTTATGGAATATCATATCGGCTGACCGCAGCATGGTCGGTCGCGGAGAAGAAGGGTGCTCAGACACAACCCAACAGTCATTCAAGTCCGTGCCGGATTTACAGCGGGGCGCACGGGACACGTGCCCCGGGTCTCTGCAAACCAGGGGCCCTCCGCAAATGATGCGCATGAAATTTTTGACAGTGTTGCGTTTGAAGCGTAAGCCTGCAGCTACACAACAGCGCTGAAACAGTAAATTTACCGAATAATTTGTAGCCTCCATAATTTAAAGCACAATATGGTTAAAAGATTATGTTAAAACTGACTCATTTTCAACGAAGGCCTCCACAGAATTGTGTCCGGGCCATTTTGGTGTAAATCCGGTGTCACCGGCACTGACTCAAGTTCGTTATTGCCCAGCTGCAAGGCGAGCGAGCTGGCGGCGAGATCGTAAAGCGGTGCCCACGACGTCTAACAAGTGCCGAGAGGACGCGAGTAGCGGGCTGCCCCGCGCGAGTGAGTGCCTTCGAGGGGATACTGTGCGTCAGAGTTTCCATCGCACTCGGCGACGGGAAGAAAATTGTAGAAGCGGGATGTCTGACGCTTAGAAGCCTAGACACCGCCCAGTCACAACGTTGGGCACTATCGCGGCACACTACATGTAACGTGTCACGGCAAGTTGCGTCCCGTGCCGCGATGTTTCACACAATCGGCGCTAACGTCTGCAATAACAAATCAGAAAACAATAACAAAGTAGCGCAGTAATACACAGGCCACGATATTTAAAGGAGCTTGAAACTATGCGTGACATCCTTTATCCAAGGTATTAAACTGAAATTCGTACCTTACGCAGATATGCTTGTATCCTCAGCCTGGTTCGACTTGGCTCAGACAACCTTATCTTGCATAAATGGCCCGGTTAGAGCCATCCGAGCGTTGGAAGTCTGAGCCAAGTCCTAGGAAGGTCATCCCTACATCGATTCAAGCGTGGAACCAATAATTCGGTTCATAGTGCGCTGCTGCAGCGCTCGGCTTCTCACGATATCCGTTCGGCCGCATTCAACGACTTTATCAACGATGCGGTTAGTATAGTTTACAGGAATAGCCGTCTGTTATATAGGCTACATTATGCTAACCGCGGACCTTTGTAATTATTTGCAATGCAGATTGATTACATTGTATCTTAATAATAAAAGTAGGCCTAGCAGATCTAAATATAATGAAAACACACGCTTATAAATAGCCTAATATTTGTCTGCATTCTACAATTTTACTTTTGGCAAAAAAATTTAGGTTTGCCGCAGATATTCATCAATCATGGTGAAATGCAGTAGTGAAGTTCTATTGAAGTTGATTCTAAACACGCTTGTTACTATGGCCAGGTAGCCCTATTTACTAATATACCAGCTGCGTGCTAAACCACGCGTCCCAGACTGAAGTAGAAAATGTAGGCACTGGCTGCTGGCTCTCCGCGCAGCCAGTTTGAGGTCGTAG
>JAQIWG010001691.1:0-23205 GCA_034695025.1 Chamaedrilus cognettii | reverse complement strand
CTGTATTTTTTGCTGTATTTTTTGCTGTATTTTTTGCTGTATTTTTTGCTGTATTTTTTGCTGTATTTTTTGCTGTATTTTTTGCTGTAGTTTTTGCTGTATTTTTTGCTGTATTTTTTGCTTGCAGCCATTCCGCCCGGCGCAGATCTCAGATCGGCCGACAATCTGCGATCCAGTGCTGGAGGACCTTGAAGCTCGGATCAAAGACTGGATCAGCAGCAACACCGCCGCTGCTGGCAGCGGGTTCAGAGATCAGCCTCGCGTCACCTGCATGCGCCGTCTCGACCCAAACCGACGCCATCTATGATCATTGATCCCTTCCAAAATAAACTTACGACCGGTTTCTCAATCAAGTGTTGAACTTTTAATCAGGATCTTCACAGCCAATGACGTGGCGTTAAATAAATCTTAGATTAAGATTTCAGTGCCCCAATTTGGTGACGTCATTTCAGACGTCATGACGTCTGATTAAATGGTAAGCTAACACTCGCCGGAAAACTTTGCCTTGCATGACATTATGTTCTCTATTGCATGAATATACGTGTGTGGACATAAAAATCGAGATCACGTTACCGACGAGATCTTGATTTCATTTTTTTTTTCATATGCACTGCAAAAAATTCTGTTAGGGTGGAGTGCATTAGTGAAATTTAAGTTGAAGTATAAATGCTATTTATTTCATTGTAATTTTATAAAAACGATGAACAGGGCCAAAACTATTACTAATTTTATATAAAGACGTTGCACTGGATCAAATAATTTAATATCAAAATTCCGTCCTTCCTATTACCCTCCTCTTACCTCCTATTCCATTTCTGACGTCCTGGGGCGGTAAGAAAGTCCCTGCGGGACTCCCGTACCGCCCCCAGAGGCCCCTGTGGGGCCCACTGACCACCGCAGAGACCCCTACGGGGCATATATGTAGCAGGGTCTATTATAGCCTTCACTGGTAGGCCTACTGCGGCGTAGGCTACTACACTGCTGTAGCCTACGTTAGGTTACTTGCCACACTTGTAATTAATATCTGTCGTTGAAAAAGAAGAAGCGCAAATTTTGTTATTACTTTGCTGCCGTTTGCCACGAAAAGAATGCAAACAAGAACTTAGGGTAAGGAACCAAAGTGACAATTTAAGTATTTTGGAAGCCGCAGCCACGGCGCATTTCTTCTTTTTTAAGTTGGGACCAATACCATTAATATAATAGTAGTTTTGGAATAATGTATTTCATTTAAACTAAAAAGCGGCCGCGGTGGTAGGGACGCTCGCCGACGGGCGATGGAGTGGGGAGAGGGAGGGGCAGACATAGGGTCGCACTGGATTGTATTTTAACGCATTTTTACGTCTGTCAATGGATTCTTATGTATTTTAATGTATTTTACTGTATTTTACTGTATATTTTAATTGTATCTATTTTAAACTAAACACATCGTATTTAATTAATTTTGTTACCGGTACTAGGCCTAATCGCTTAAAATGCAAATGTGCTTTTAGAAGTTCCCATTTCCATGAGAAAATTGTGCACGGTGTTGGCACAGTATATAGAATATAGTCATTCTTATTAATATAATATTATTCTATATACTGTGGTGTTTGCTTAGCCCATGATTTTAATGATTTACAGTAATCATGACAGTACGGTACAGCAACGGAGTACAGGCCGATTTACCGAAAATCGATTTGTCGTAGATAGAATCGATCAATTTGTCGAAATAAAAAGTAGGAGGGAACATAGTAAAATGGTGGTAGTACATGAAACGCGATCATTATCCCTTGATAACTTTAGCAATATTTTTTGATGAATGCTTTATGAAAAATTATTCAATAATCATCTTGTGCTGCAACGCAGCTTCTCATCCACGTGATCCCCGCCATCCCTCCCCCCGCGGCCTACATGAAGCTCAACTTCAACGACCAGGCCCTTCGGCATCTCGCCGCCACGCGACCCCCGGACAAGGAGGGTCGTCTGCTGTATCGCAATGAGGTCATGTCTCGGGGGAAGTACAAGCAGCGCTTGTTTCGACTCCACGCCAACCTGCTGTTCTACTACAAGACCACGGAGACTGGCGCGCCGGCCAGCCCAGACCCTGTGGGGCTGCTGGTGTTAGCCGGCCATACGGCTGCTTACGAGGAAGATTACGCCGATCGACCTTTTGTCTTCTCGCTGTCGTTCGCCGGTGACGACTCGAAGCATTACTTCAGGTAAAAATATGAATTTTAGTTGTTTCAGTTTGTATTTTTCTTTTGGCTGTTTAGATATTTTATTGTATTATAAGGCCCAGAAATATATAAAACAATTAATTGATCTCCGGCTTGCAGGGGGGATGGTTCGCCTGGGGCATCCTTGCTGCAGGGGGGGTGAGGGCGAGGCGGCAGGTGTTAAAACAATAATGTAATATTTTTCTATGACATGAAGCCGATAATCAATTATAGATGCAGAAAATCAAGATTTTAATTAATATCTGTATTTGGTGGATGATTATTGTATCCCTATATTGATGATGATTTTATATAATTTTAGCAATTCGTATTAATGATGATTTTATATATGATTTTGATGATTTTAACGTTCCTGTTTGAGGATGATTTTATATAGATTTGATATAGAATTTTAATTATTTTAACATCCCTGTTTCAGTGGCGCGACGCAGGAGAGCTGTCTCGGCTGGGTGGATGCCCTCACTGCTGCCGATCAAACAGAGCTCGGTGCCACCCTCAACTCGCTCAGACGACGCATCGAAAACCTAACCGGGCGCGATCCGCTCGCCACAGCAGGGGTTGGAGGGCCACACCGGCCCGCCCGGCGTGAAGTTCGCTCCCGACCGACGACTGGTACCCCCGGCGGATTAAATTTGGAAGGAAGCGCGACGGCTGGTGTTGGCGGCGCAAAATTCTACGTTCCGCCTCCTTCGGCTAGGGAATCCCCGGCGCGGGCTTCCCCGGCCAGAGAGATCGCGATAAAGGGACGTCGGGTTAAAGAATTTCCCGCACGGGCATCTCCGGCGAGGGATGCTTTGGTTAGAGAGTCGTTGGGCAGGAATTCCCCGGGTAGGGATTTTCCAGATGGCAATGCGGGAGCTGGCACTAGGAATTCTGCAGTGTGGGGTTTTCAGGACAGCAAAGAGTTTGGGACGACGACGGGCGAGGATTGGCCGCCGGGTCCGACGGCAGCTGTGTTGCGACCGGTTGGAAACAGTCGTCAGAACGTGGCGACTGCTGCGGAAATGGTGAAGCAGGGATGGGTAGGAGAGACCTTTCCGCCGGGTAACGGAATTCCGAGCGTTTTTGTCGAAGCAGGGGCAGAACTGAGCGAGTCGGCCGCAGTTCCGAGTCACTGGGAAACATTTAATTGATAGAGCATCTGATGTATTGCCAGGGCTCAGTTGAAATTTGGCCTTCAGTTTTCGCCAAGTGAAATTTCTCGAATTATATGTATTCCATCTGTTCTTCTTGGCTTGTACAGTGCTTTTGTTTTGATTTTGTGATTTCTGGCCTTGCATATGTCGATGAGTGAGTCTTAGATGTGAGATGCTTGCTTATAATATGCTCTGTTCCTCTTCTTGAAACTTCCAGCCTAAGTGCACTTTTCTCGTTATCTGTTCTACACAGTGGGCCAAAAAAGCGTTAAATGCATATTTCATACACTGTGTGCTAGTCTTAAAGCATGTCTATTGTCAAGATTCATAAGTAGAGCACTTTGAGTTTAGGCAGACACCACGGGCATTTTGTTGTGTGCGACAATGTTTGAAACAGACTTGAAATTTGCAGCAAATTGTGAAACTTTTTTTTGCAGTTCTATAATGAGGTACGAAAGTGTGAGGCAACGTTCTTTTGGGCGCACCGTGTAGCAGTTTTTTTGATGTTACGTTTCAGTTTTATTTACTGGTGATTGAACTAATGTGTTTGTGATAACATTTGTCTGTCGAGTGTGTCAGTTCTTGTAACACACACTTATTCCCAGTATGTATTACGAGAGTATTGGTTTGGTTAAGATAGTGTTGGCCTTCAGTGGTAGTTATTAGCTGTGTATGCTATATATCGATGATTTAAATTAAGTAGCTTTATTGAGAGCCTGTTGACTATATAGCTTAGCCACATATCACTCCGCATGCAGTACAACATAGTATTGTTTCGTTATATTTGCTATCTATGAAATTCTAAATCGGTGCTGAATTCCTGAATCTTCAGCTATTCTTAATTTAATTTTTATGCCGGATTTCTGTAATTAAAGTCCGTTCAACTAGGGCCCTAATGTCGTCGATGCGCGTCTCGGTGTGCTGTTAGGTAAAACGCAAAAGAATTTTCATATTGTTGCACAATTTTTTGTTCGATGCTTCGTGAATCCGGTTCCCACTAGTACTGTTTCTTGTGCCATAGCTTTATGAAGCACAACCAATGACTTCAGAATAAGAACTGGACTTTGCACTAATCACAGACAAATGGCTCCACCGATCCGCCGTCTTGCCACTCGATTTATTACGTTTTAAGCATAGGACTACACCCTCACGTGTGAGCGAACAGCTAGCCTTTAGATATATAACACTGAGTAGAAAGATGGCGGTTTTAAGGAGTCACATCTGCCAACGACTGATATGGATGATGCGAGGTCCAGTTCTTTTACTCTTGTCTTTGAGAACAACGAATTAGGTCCGTTGTAAATAAGTATATTTCATTACTTTGTTTAAGATATCCAAGTGTTTATTTGTAAAATTAAAATTGCAGCTGTAAATGAAAACTTGTAATTTTTTGATGCAAAAACTATTCTTAATGATTTATTTGATATATTTGGAAAATAATTAATGTTTTCGCAAAATGCGTTGTTTGAAGGTCTTATTCAATTTTTGTCGTCGGGTCTTTGAAGTAATAACGACTCTAGTCGCAGCAATAAAACCAGTTAGCGAAATGAGTTGATTTTATTTATTCAATAAACCGTGCAAACAATATGACACGTCTTTAGTTTCAATAGAGACTAGTATATCCACAGTAACTGTAGGCATTAGCTGCAATAATACGCATTGCTCACAAAATGCAATACCGTACAGACCATTTTCATATTTTTTTGCAATATCTTAATTTAAGTCATGTATATGAATTGTTTGCGAAATATTACCAGTGACAAGCATAAAACAGATGTCAACTTCGTTACTGCTCACATAGCCATCACATCCACATGTCGCACATCACACCACTGATGAGACAACATTAGTCAAATCTCTAACTCAATAAAAAAAAAAAAATTATGAAACAAAAAAATGCTACATTTGCCATATCAACCCATGTTGTCCAAGACCATCAACCAAGACGTAATCTGAGGATAAACGTTAATCAAATACAATTACAATTAATTTAACTTTTCCATATTTTTGATCCTTAAATGGCGCTGCCAAAGCGATAAGTTTACTTAACTTTGTTGTAAACTGTAATCTCATGCAACTGGTTGCTAACAAGACAACAATCTGAATTCGGCTCACATCGGCAAGCTTTAAATTTGAGAAATTTACAATTAATAAAAAAAAATTGAATTTCGTTCACATCAGCAATCTTTAAATTTGAGAAATTGAAAAAGAGTTTACAGAATGTACCGGTACTAAAACAACCAATGCAAAAAGAATCATGGGTTCGTCATTCAAGTTATATTTGAATACTCCTTCATAACATAATTCAATTTTAATACACAACTGTCAAAGAAACAAGAAATCAGGGCATAATGACAAACTGCAATGAAATTGAAATATTCAATACAAAATCGGTATCGATCGGTTAAGTAAAACTGATTTGTAAGAGAGAAAATTCAGCGAGACAAAACATACTCATTTTTCAATACCTTTTACAGCAATATAACACAACACACTAAACCTATTAAATCACTATGACAAACGATTAACAGAAAATATCCACGCAGCAACCAAGATTTCAAAACAAATCTCATATCCGCAAACAAAAAACCAAATAACGCAAAATAAAATAAATTAACGTTTTCGTCGCGCCGAGTAACCCAAATTCAACTTCCGATTTAAAAAACCTCATGATCAAATCATAAACAGCTGATCCATTATTCATCGCAAATGGCTATCTTGTGTGTTGGGCTCTGACCATCTTCAAAGCATCGACGAACACCTAATCGCCATGCCAACAACTACGAAACGTAACTAAAGTAAAATCTGCACGTATTTAAATGCACTTTTTATACGGTGGCTGGAAAATGTTCTACCGACATCCAACTCAAATCTGTATCATGCAAATCGCAACCAGAAAGCAACCAATCACCAGTCAGTCGTTATACTTTTCTTACAGAACATCGTCTCGCCTATCGCATCCATTACGCAGAAATAAAAATAGCAGCAATCGTACGGTAGATCGACTGCCAAACAGCCGACCGGCTCTAAGAGCCGATATTTGCTTCAAAGCCGCCGGCTTCAATATCCATCGACGACGGCTAGAGTCTCACAGTACTTGCCTTCTAAGGCTACCGGAAAATTAACCTCCATGCAGAGAACTCGAAGTCAACCGTCATGATAGGACTCACAAGGAAGTCACTCATAGTCGGGTGGTTTCCAAACTGTCCAACCGGAAGGGGTCTTGGGAAAAGGAATCAGGTAAACCGGAGAAGCAGGACACTAGCACCTGGCTGTCGCCTGAAAAAGACATAGCAAATTGATAAACGAACTACAAAATAAATAGACAAGGATTCGTAAGCAATAGCGAAGCTGGTGAGAAAAAATTAATCGCAAGCTCATGTAATAAAATATATATAATATACAGTATGTAATATCGTTTAAGATACATTTTTTTGACAATGGCAAGCAGTCTTCATCAGAGCCGATATCATGTCTAAACTTGCATGAAACATTAACAGATTAGATGACAAAAACTAGCAGTTAGTAACTTATAAATTTTTTTACAAATGGCCAAACCTCCTGCGACAATAGCATCATCAAAATCTCTGTAAAAAAATCTTTGTAAAATGCTCGATACAATGCCTATCACAAATAGCATACTCACCGCTTGTAACGCTATGTAGCACGCATTACGTACCATGGCCGATCCAGATCTTTCAAACTCATCTCTCCTGCGAGGGCCACTCTGTGACCAGCCTACACACAAACCAACAACCATGATCACCGCTATCGGCATCTGTCATTTTTTTCTTCACCCACCATTTTCAATTACAGGCTGATTGCTAAAGCGTTAACGTGACACACATGCACAGCAGTGGTTCTCAAGCTTTTTTACCTGGAAAACTCCAGAAGAAATTCTCACAGGTAAAGACTCAATTTTATATGAGATAATTATACAGCTGAAAAAATATTGAGCTTGCATTGAGTGCAGCTATTTTTGTCATTTATCACTGCACTCATTTGTAATGAACACAAAACTTTGATACAAAACCATAAAACCAACCCCTGTTGTTGCCCCAGTAGCCACCACCCCCGCGCGACCCCCCGTTGAACCCCGCAGGATTGTTGTACCCCCCCGCGTTCCCGTATCCCCTGTAGCCCCCCCGGTACCCCCCGTAGCCCCGGTAACCCCCACCGAATCCACGCCGACCGCCGCCACGGTAGTTGCCTCCGCTCACACCAAACGTTTCCGTGTTCACCTTACGTTCCTCGCGCCAGTTGGGCCGTCTGGCATACCAGATACACACCGTATGCAACAGAGCTGTATATTATTTAAGTAAAAATGCAACGTAGGAATGCCAGGCAAATTGTCAAAAAATATTTAGACAAAGTTGTTCAATAGAGTTATTTGAATGCTCGCAGATCATTCAAATAACTCGCCAATAATAGCAAAGCTATTTGATTATCTCAGATCTAATTAATCGTGATCTGATTGGGTCGTGACGTCATGTCTGTTCTGTGACAATTAAAAAATAAATGACTCCTGAGCAACTGGGCCTTAGTAGAGATATTTAACATAGAGGCTCTGCTTTTATGGCTATTCTAATCTCAAAATAAACATGAAATGACTGGCAATCACGATATATGATCAAGGGCGTACAACCGGAAATATAAACTTATGAACTCTCGAACGGCAATTCAACGCACCATGATTACTAACACACTAGCAGATAACACGTTTCACATATTAGGCCTACCCCTGGAGGCTAAGAACAAAGAATTGGCCTGCAGCCCAGAGCTCCCCGGGCTTGTTGTAAAAGGCAACTAAAGAAAAGGGGAAGCGATTCTGTGCCGACTCTCTTGCACAGAACCAAACTCTATATAGCCCTTGTGTGTTACACACGGTCCCTAAAGTCCAAAAAAACAAAACAAAAACGTTTCACATACAGTAATGCCCTTAGTATGCATCTACATACGTCATCACTGGATCGTGATAAGTGGAAGACGATCCTCAACGCTGTACAGCATGACTCCACCACGCTCAACATGACAATGAGATAGGCGAGGAAAATGCTCTCACATTATTGTTAATAAATTTATCATTAACCAATCAATCAAATAACACAATTACCAAAATAAAGTTCTATCAAGTGAAACATAATCACAAAATACACATTAAAAAAACATATCAGTTATACATCCATAACACAATCATATAATCATTGCAGCCGCACCCCTTTGCCTTGTCGTTTGAGTCGCAGCTGATGTTGTCGAAGAAGGATCGAGCCTTGTCGTAGAACGGCTCCGAATCCTCCGCCGGCTCCTCTATGATGTCGTCCGACGCCCCCCCGTCCTGCGGGTCACCCTCTGCGGCTGAGTGGCCCCCCCTGTCACCTGCCGGCGCAAACAAAAAATCTTTGAAATTGCTCACACACGCAATAGAACTCTCTTAATTCAAATTTAAGTATAAATTCTAGCAAACTATGCAAATAAACTACAAACTATGCGTAAGATCAGTACACCCACAAACATACGTAATCATTTGATTTCTTAGGCTCGTTTTGACAATGAAATGCATACTTCTATAACAAATAACGATAAATATTCGGTCCGAACCGTCCCGAGCAATTTTTATAAGGTGACACGTTTGAATCCATGCGGAAACAAACCGTTACAATCATCCCCATTAATATAAATATCAAACATTGCAATCCCTACAGATGTCTTTGAAGTTATTTTCGCCCAGAAATTCAACTGTCAGTTGTACGTTTGTGACATATGAATTATCACCACAAAGTTCGATCATTGGTACAATGTTACATAATTATCACACTGCTGCATCTCCTCAAAAATGACTACCCAAATGAAAAATTATTTGAATTAATTTATTAACTATTTAAAATCATTATTTCTGAAATACCATAAACAATTAAATAAAATTAAATAAAAGCAAAATAATTCGTATCAAAGAACTTAGGCCATACAGACGCAAACAGACGAGCAGCAGTAAACTTACCAATGGTAAGTTTGTCACGCAGTACATACTAAACAGACAAGCAGCGGTATACTTACCAATAGTAAGCTTGTCGCGCAGCTCCTGTTCTATCTGCTCCTTGTTGAACTGAGCGTTGGAGCTCTCAAAGTCAAACTCGCCCTCAAAGCGCAGACTGGGGTCGGACGCTCCCCCCCCTTCGCGGGCCGACGACCCCCGACCCCCTCGCATCCCTGGGGGGCGCATTACGCCCCCACGCGGCGGCATTGGCGCCCCCCCTCGATCTCCCCGTGAACCTAAACGAAACCAAATTCTATGCACCATTTTCTGTCAGCTGTTTGCTCGCTGGTATTGCATACGCCTATTGCTCACATTTAGGCAAGTCATTCATACCGTGCAACAATACAGTTACAACAATAAATAATAAAACAATAAATTCACAACAATAAATAATAAAACAATAAAAAATTATATCAGAAACGAACATTCCTATAGTCACCAAAGCGAAAAATAATCTGATGATTTAAATCGGTGTTGTTGTCAAAACGTTATCCAAAAGATCAGATCGCGACAATAAAAACATTGTAGTACAAAACATCATCCATGAATGATTCTTCCTGCTAGGACTATACCTGTTGAAGTAACAACTATCCAATAACGATAAGCTTCATTGACGCATTAAAGCTTATACAAAATGCATGTGTTTAATTTGAGAAACATTTCTTGATGATCTATCATAGCAATTGTATCAGTTTCAAACTGAATTATCTTTGCAACTGAAGCAATATTTGCAACCTTGAAAAAATTAATCTATCCTTATTCAGATTGAACAATTCTTATCACTTCTGCCAGCTTTGGTTTTTTCATCGAATTTTACATTAGTGGTAATTAATATGCTGCAATCAACAATTACTGCAAATAACAATTAAATCTCTACTAACCCATGCTAGGCGGGCCAGGTCTCCCCGTTCCCATACCCCGCCCGGACATGCCGCCACGCCCCCCACCGCCCCCCCCACCTCGACTGCCCCCTGCCGATTCATTCCTGCTCTGCCCCGATCTTCCCGATTGGTTGCCATATTGGTTATTTCCCTGGGGCGGCGGAGCCGATCGATCGGTCCCAGAGGAAGGGGGGTAGAGAGGGGCAACAGAGTAGTTGAGGCCAGGGGGGTGAGAGGTCGGAGGTGAGCTGCCACCGCCCCCACCGCCCCCACTGCCGCTCGTTCCGCCCCCCATGTTCATCATCGGCTCAGACGACTAAAATACGACACGTTGCAGAAATGTAAAAAGATAATCGTGAGATACTTCTGTCTAGCTAAGGCAGTTAAACACGCATAAAAGTCAAATTAAATTAGAAACCCTCAATATTCTATCACAACTAGTTTAGAGAACAATTACAGTTACTACTTGCGCGTTAATGCATCTTGCCTTATCTGGGGCATTAAATTGGTTTAAAAGAATAAACAAAGTACATACTTATAATAATATCTACATTTAACAATTATCATCAATTGGTATTGACCTGCACAATAGCTGGGTCATGTTGAAGCGTCGGCTGGGGGGGCGCGCAGACATGCAGGTCCTTGATGTCACGACCTCTGAATATGATGTACTCAAACACCTCCTCCCTCGGCGGCACCGGTCTATCAGTCGGGCGGTCCTCCGTGCCAAATGACTTGACTGCAAAGTAACAGCACAGCAACTTGACCAACAAAGAAAATAACAGTGCTTCGTCATATATGTTGAATTTACACACAATTCATTACAATTCATTTGTTTAACTGCCTATATTTCCGCATCTACGAATCAGGTAAATGATGTTTTTTCCATCTCCGTTTGCATAACATATTTTTGGTGCGTTACACGTGCATTATACATACATGCACAAATACTCGTGTACAAATGTCAATAACAACAATGCACTGAAGTCAAATATACTTCTGTATAATTGTACGCTAAACTACTGCACTCAAATAATACTTATTATACTTATTATACTTAGGTCAAAAATCAAAGCTATAGGCCTAGTTGCCCATGCGCCTTAGTTAATATAAGAATCGTTAAATAGCAACACGTGCAAGTTGCATGTCGCTGCCAGCACGCAAAAAACGTTCGCACCCCTAAATATCACAAGTTCATGAACTTTTGCAAGATTATGTCCCAAGTTCAGAAATTTTTCAATAAAATGCGTATTCTGTACCTTTGGCAAGCGCCACCGTAGATTCATTCGGGTCAATGGTGTAGAGGATGCCCTCGTAGCGAATTTCCGCCTTCGATATCAGGCTTATCTTGCTGCCTATGTATGGCATACTCATGGCTGCAGGTTACCCGAAGTCTCCCAAATTTATTTGAATACAAACGACAGTTAGGCAGGCTCCGGAGTGAAAAGGCGTGGGATGGGGCGACCGAAAACAAGATTTTAATTTTCTTAGGGGAGCACAAGCAAGATGGCCAACTTTACAAGCTCACAGTACATGCAACGCATTGCAAAATTTGTGAGCTTTTAAACATGATGTTAGATTTGACCAGTAAGCGCCGTAATTAATAAGTGAATGCTCATGTTAATAGGCCAAAATAAGGTCATGCGTGATTAATTTGCTTCGGCTTAGAATTTTTGTGATGTTGACCCACTTCACAGTGTCTACGCAGAAAATGAGTGACAGCGAATAGATTTTAGTTATTCTAGATACTATTCTAGTTACTAAATTAGGCCCAAATCCAAAATTTCTCAAAATTTACGAATATTGAATTACTGAATGAATTGCATTACATATGAATGCCGAAACTTGCGAGAGGCTCCATTTTTCATCAAATTAAGATTAACCAGCAATTTTGAGCATATTATTTTAATTTTGACACACACTCAAATAACACGAAAGCGATGCTTCAGTATCTACATGCGAACAAAACTCTGCCTCGACAAAAACTCAAATAGTAACAGATATTCAAGTATTACTCATCAAACCACATTTTTACAAATTATGCCCATAATTTGCATCAAAACACACACCATGAACACTCATCAAGCAGTTCTTAAATTTAAATTCAGCTATATTCTAATGTCAATTATAGAGAACTCTTGTCAAAAATCTTTGCAAATATCGGTTCATATATACCACAGTAGAGGATAGTCAATGGATACTGTTACGGCTTGACAGTAGACTACTCCAGCATCTACGATTCAAACAAATGATGTTTATTCCATATTCGCCTGCATTACATATTGCTGATTCGTCACAAATGCATACGCAAACTGATTTTTTCTCTCTCAACAAGGCAACATACTTTTCAACGTAAGTAAGATATTTGTCAACCAATTAATCAACAGAGACTATAATTACATCATATACAATTCATTAACAAGCGTTTGATATCAAATTTTTCTTGGTCAAATATGGTTTAAAAGTAAAAAGCCTTTTGCTGAATTTTATCTGCAGCGCAACAATTGCAGCGACGATCAAAAATGCGATTTGTTTGCGATTCATTCGCGAAAATTAATGCAAATCATCTGACGGGATATTCCTAACCGCTAGAGGTCATTTTATCAACACGTGTTGGAATTGATTAGTCAAATGAAATGCCAATCAGTACAACCATTTTCAACAGAAACAAAAATGCGAACAAACAAAACCCTCGTCAGCCAGTCGTTGTTGAACACATATTACAAAGACCAGCGATTAGCTACAGTTGTTAGTTAGCAATTTTAAGATTATAATTTACATCAGTGCTTCAGCTCAACAGTTGTACAGCACAGTCGAAAACACTTAGGTCCAGTTGCTCAAGAGTTAGTTGAATGATCTGCAATTAATTTGCGATATCATTTGGCTGTGACATAATATCTGTTCTGTGACAATTAAAACCAAAATAACTCTCTATTGAACAACTGGACCTCCACCTCATTTTTTCACACTGCAACATACGCGTGCTAACGCTTTTCTTGCCGCGCAGAGAGTGCAATTTTAGCATGCATCACCGGCACAATAGTACCTAATAAAACTTGAATCTGTTTCAATACTAGAGAAATTAACAATATTTTGTAGGCGTGTTGAACTGCCAAGAAAGAAAGCGGGATGTATGTTTTTATGGTTCACCCTGTAGATAAGAGAGACTCTACATGCAACAAGGCGCAGTCCTGGATCTTGACACCAGATATGAAAATAGAACCAGATAGTCCATCTTTGAGTCCGACGGAATGTTGTGTAGAAACGCTCTAGCTTCTTCTTTTGAATCTCTACAGCTTCAGCCGTTTGATGTCATCACTTCGAAAATCAACGCTGCAAAGAAAAGAGCACCAAATGTGAGGAATAAATTGATTTTAAAAGAAAAATCTAACGGCATCTTCTTATATTAATAATTGTGTATATTGTTAATAATTGTGTAAAAATTGAAAAAATGTTGCGGTGCGGGACATACAACGTAAAGAAAGCTAGCAACATTTCGACATCATCTGAATTCACCATTAGATTACCATTGGCCTACAGCACATATTATGCGGTAAACACATTATAATTTTTCATCACTAAAGAAATAATATTCAATATACATCATTGAAAAACTCAAATTATTAAATAAAAAACAAAAAAAAATACCTAAAAAAACCTAATTAAAAACTCATGAAATTAAAAATAAATGCAAAGCGTACGTACCGTAGCGTAAGGACCTGCCTAACTTCGGCGGGGGTCAGGCGCCAGGTGAGGGGGCCCGAGTTTGACCCCCAGTAGTCGAGAATCTCAGCGACTCGCTCCAGATTGAGAATGGTCGCCATCTGGGTGAGTCGCGCAAACTTGTCACGTATCGTCCACGTCGTCACGGAGGTTAGATATCCGACGAGCGCGCGCAGTTCTTTGTCAAACTGCAGCCCACCCAACTGCGCGGGGGGAAGAAAAAGCGGTGGAATTAGGATTGGCTGCGATATAGTGGCTTCTAGCCTGACGCATTTTGTTTACTAATTATAAATATCATATTGTTATAACGTTAAATAATATCATAAATTTATAAAGTTAAATCTTTTTTATTTCTTGTCAAAATCAAATGATTAACCCAAGCAAGGAATAGCAAATAAAAAAATACAATACAATACAAAATTTTAAAAAATCATATGATCGACCCAAGCATCGCAATACTAAATTTAAGTCAAGTTGGAATGTTAAAAAAAATGTTAAAATTATAAATGTATTCATTAGCAAAGGTCAATTTTGTATTTATTTAATAAAGTCGCTACGGACGCAATACAAATAGCAATTAGTTCTATTCAAATAATTAACATTTTTGGATTGGCATAGAGTAGTCAAATTTAAGATCTCACACGTCTTGAACACAGGTAGCCAGCCACCTGTGATTCATTTGAGTAGTTTAATGGCGCGCGTCGTAGACGAACACCGTTTGGCCTTTGGTTTGGTCGCAGGCCTAAATTTTTTTTTCTCTTCGTTTTACTTTTACTTTCCATATTAGGCCGCGATCAATAGGATCATCAGAACTTTTTATTTACAATCGAATAAAGAGCAAAGAATTGCACCCGGTTGAATGTGGTCTTCATGATAGCTTTCTCCAGCTGAGCAGTGATCTCATTAGACACGTGACTGACCAATGTGTCGTAGTTGCATGACGTCAGTGTGTGCTGCAAGCAGGCCAGTACCAAGGGGGGTCACTACATGCTGTATATTGAGGCACGTATGGAGATATCGGGGGCGGGGCTTGGCCCGCGACCAATTATGACCCGGGCCAAACCAATTACCAACCGTCAACAATTGATCGACAGGGTCATGACCTTTTCATATCCAATCACAATAATTAACAACGATTACCCATAATTCAAATCAACTTCCGTTTTTGGTAAAAAGATCCTTTTTTTGCAGAATATGTGCAGCTAATGCATGCGCATTCTAGGCTTTAGATTTCTGTGGCCAGTACGCTATCTACAGCGACAGCCAAGAAACACCTTTGTTTTTAAATTTGTCAAGTTTCAAAGCTCACATTATTCCTAAAGCAATAAAGGTTGACAATAAACTCTACCTTGAAGGAGCCGAGCAGGCCGTCGAGGTTAAATATGAAGTTCTGTACCCACGGGTCGTTTGCCTCATAGTTAGAGAAATCCTCCTGTTATAACAACATTCAAACATTTCTCGCAGAAAGGAAAGATACACAAAAAGAAGAATAATCCAAATTTTTAAAAATCAATTAAACCTAATCATGGAACACTAACACTATTGGCATCAATATTCATAATATAGTATATAATATACAGTATATATAATATATAGCATATATTATTCTTTAATCCAGCTAAGGAGCTGGGTTAAAGCGGAAGGATTAAAATGATAAAACTCTAAAGTCGCTGTAGCTTAGCAATTATAGTATAACAATGAAACAGCAAATAGTAAAAGTATCAGAAGCTATTTTCACACAACAACAATGAATCATCATACTTCCTCAAATTTTCCTTTAATTTATTATGAATTATTTAAAATTCATTAGCCACGTAAACATAACATGAACAAAAGAAGCAAATCCATCCATCATATGAACTTCAAAATTAAAAATTCTGCAACAGGATTGCAATAAACGACAGCCCACCTCCGACATGTTATGTCCGATGGCGAGAAAGGCATCGACGAGAGGCTTCACTCTGAGCTTGATCGTCCCAGTGATGAGCTGGGAGAACCCAAAGTCCAAAACGTCCTTGAACCTCACCGAGATCGCACCAAGGTCAGCGAGGCAACTCTGCACAGAATAAAAGTAATCACTAACGGTTTGTCCAACTGTCTGATTTCAATTCGCCAAAAAATGATAAAGCAAATAAAATAATACTTTTTGAAATAATATGAAGCCGAGAAAATCATGTGAAAAAAAGTTTAACAGTATGATAGATTGCAAGCAAAATGCAAAACCTGACAAATCAGCATCCGTGGACCATCATGAGTCCAAGATCAACTGTGATCTAGCGCGTTGAAATCACGCGCAGTTGTTTCACTGCACTACACTTAAGTACCACTAAGCCTAAGTTCACGCTTAGTTAAGAAACAACAACTTATGGCTGGATTTTCAAACACGAATTTAATGGTGGTTCAGAATTTAACCCACCATCTTGCATAGGCTAAATCCTGAACCATCATTTAATCCATGCTGGAAAAATCGGCCCTTAATCTCATGTTGGAAAACAAAGAAATAGAGCCTAGCACTACTTTAGATCCGCTATGTCAGCTCACTTCAGGTAAGGCAGTGTCATATCACCTGCAGTTTGGCTTTAGCTTGGTCAGACACCTGAGAGTACAGCTTCTCTACCTCATCCTGTTCAATAAATCCACCACAAAATAGCTGACTGCTCAGCTCGTTTCAATCGGACATAAATACACTATGCAATACTGTCAGACACAGCAAATGATCTTCAACAAGAATATACAACAAATATACGCTAAGTACATTCGCACAAAATCAAAAGGCTGTAAGGTACAGCCATTTGCAAAATAAAAACACAGGATCTTGCCGTCAAGCAGGAGATAAACGCGGTAAAATGTTGCAAGATTTGCAACAACGATATTATTATCCGTCGTATCGATTCCAATTGGGCAATTAGCAATTTAACGCGTACCTGTATATTAACTTTGAGCGTCTGAATGTGCTCGCAGCTCACTTCGGCATTGTTCAACGTAGTCTGAAACACACCAACAAATATGATTAGAAACAATAACGCAGCAACATCCATTTATACAAGTGATCAAATCATCGTATTCAGGCCTATAATGAAAACTGTTTGCAAATATACAAGCAAAAGTTTCAAACGTACACTTTTTCCGTCACAAACTACTGTCCAAACAACAATCCCACAAAAAGGCCTTCTTCCTCGCTTCGATGAGTCGCAATAGGAAATTTTCATAGCACGTACCTTAGATCTGCCGCGTGGCACAACACGAACAAGAATCTACTGCAAGAAAGGCAGTTTTCAGGTTCTATAGTCAACAAAACAGATGCACATTCCATCATGCAAATGGCATACTTTAACGTAAGCCATTTGCATCATGAACGATTCGTAAGCCATCTGTATTTGTATGATTCATCAGTTTTTTGACGATAGAACCAGAGAAATGCCTTTCTTTTAGTTAATCCTCAATGCTTAAACAATAATTCAGCAATCCAAAGAAGAAGAAAAAGAAGGCTTGTCGGCCTACGAGGAAGGCCGCCTTGGTTTTCTCTGTCTCCACGTCGGCGCTCTGCAGACGACCCTGCGTGATGCTCGACTGGACGAGGTTGTACGCGGTCGTCAGGTCGAACCCAGAGGGGAACCCGGCGCGCAGCTTCGCGAACAGCACCTCGCGGAAGTCCTGCTCAAGGATGGCGCACGCGTGGTTGAGCATAGCGCACACGCCGTCCACACTCGAGCTAGACAGCGCGCGTCTGCGGCGCCGCACAGCGGAACGAACTTTGAACTCAAAATTGATAATAATTTGATTTATATGCATCTTTATTTTACATCGGGTGTAGCTCAATGAAGGATTTAAAAAGCAATAAATTAACTGAGTATAATAATCAGACTTCTCTAATAAGAGATTTATATATTGTTATTTGTATCAATCGGCATAATAACCCTCACATAATGATGATTCGCATCATAAATAGCCATTTCTATCGTAGACAGTACGATCCTTCGTGACGGAATTAGGGCCAGTAATTGATCAATAAACGGAAAAAGTTCCGGATACGCATCAAAATTCTATTAATCTCAACCAATAAATGACCCTTCTTTTCGCAGCGACGTACAAATCCATTTTTAGTTTCTCATTCAAAAGTTCAGAACACATTATACCGACCGAATGCATTTCTTGACGACAAAGAAGGCGTCGTCGACCATGCTGGAGGTCAACGACCCCTCCTCCAGCTGGTCCATGCTCACAGCCTGGAAGATCAAGAAACAAAAACTAGAATAGCACCAGAATATCGCTGGGCCACCAGCTAAGCGCTCAGATCATGATTCTGGGTCTTGACGTCATCTGACCCAATCGACACACTGAGATCTAGATTTCATTTATTTCAAGGTATGGTCGCAGATATCTTAATCTCACATCGCTACTTCATTGGAGTATCGTTACCCTAACGCCCATTTGAAGCTTAAAGTGCTCCTCCATAGTCCATTAGAGTATCGTTACTTTGACAACTACTTGGCGCATTAAGTACTCCTCCATGGTGTATTGGAGTATCATTACCTTGACGACCATTTGGCGCATGAAGTACTCCTCCATGGTGATGTAGCAGCCGATGAACTCCTGCATCTGACAGCTCAGCACACACGTGTTGAGGAACTGATCCACCTCACGCTTGCTCTCTGAACCCATCACCATCACCACCATCATCATCACCATCACCATCATCACAAAAATCAAACTAGACATTCATGCATCCAACACACTGTGAAATGTCAACTTAGCACACTGTCATAAACCTGGTCCATGACACTGACATCACCTGTTGCCAGAGCTATAAATGGTGGCTGAGAATATAATGTACCTTTTTGTTTCTCCTCATCTTGAATGGCCACTTCGATATCGTTCTGCAACATTAAAATGAGAACAAAATAAAGACCTTCGAGTTCCTTTTGGTTGCTTATTTATTGCAATTCATTACATACATTAGGCATACAAATATACAAGCCAAACATTATTAGTACAAGAAACAGGGCTTCCATTATAACTGGCTCTGTGGCTTTTATAATGACAGAAAATTTGACTAAGATGCCGACAAACTGTACTCGAAAGTTTTAGCGCCGCCGGACGCCAAAAAAACTAAGCACCCGACGCCAGACAAAGTCTCCAGACGTCAGATTTCAACGATCTCAGCGTCACTGTATTTTAGATCTGGACTTGGGACTCTCAGTATAATGCCTTAACCCCTACACCTTGGTCCAAAGCTTACTGTCTTTTTTTGTATTTTGGGGACCGTGTGTAGATTATATACAGTCCGGTTCTATGCAAGGGAACCCGCAAGGGAACCCTTACTTTAGTCGCCTTTAACGACTCACCCGGGGAGCTCTGAGCTGCAAGCCAATTACTGTTCTCTGGCCTAAAGGGGGTTCCAAAGCCTTAACCATTACACCTCAATCCAATGCCTTAACCACTACACCACAGCACCTCGCTGTGGTGCACAATACGACAATGACACTGAATGCAATGACAGACGTACGTATACGCGCCGACGCAAGAAACGTATGTAGAGCTCTGCCCTTGTGTTAAGAAGTGCTATCTCTGCCAGTAACATATCAACGTCCTTCGGGTCGACTCTGCGCAGTCATTAAGTCACCAGAGTCATCAAGTCATGGGAATGATCAGAGAGAACAAATAATTCATTCGCAATAAATCTTGCAATTTTCAACGAGAAAAAAACCAGATACTTCATACGGTTGGTTTTGATTTGAGTACAATTATTGGTTCAATTTTGAATATAAGTTGCACGTATCCAACACAGAATTACAAGCCTAGAATGCGCATGCATTAGCTGCACAATTCTACAAAAAGAAGGATCTTTGTACCAAAAACAGAAGTTGATTTGAAAAATTATGAGTAATCGTTGTTAATTATTGTGATTGGATATGAATGGGTCATGACCATGTCGATCAATTGTTGACGGTTGGTAATTGGTTTGGCCCACGGGCCAAGCCCCACCCCCGTTATCTCCATACGTGCCTCAATATACAGAATGTAGTGACCCCTCTTGGTATCCAAGCGCAAAAAAAAATACAGTTATAAACAGCAATGTTTTTGCAGTAAACTTGCATAGAGCATTCACTTACAAACGAATTTTAAATTCAAAATCATAATCCACTCAATTCGACAAATAATGTAATGAACGAAACGTTACGAAAGAAAAAACTAAATTAAACTTTTAACGGCACTTACTTTTCCAAGGCTGATTTGTTATACATGAGACTCTGCTGAACCAACTGGACCTATGCAGAGAATCATGACATTTTTTGAAAATCTATTTTTTGATAGCTATTAGGTCAGACACTGTAAAACGTCACAACAACCAAACAAACAAAGTCTAAACCAGCGCACAAGTCAATAGTATCAAATCTAAAGAAAAAGTGCAAGAAACGTGATTCACTCAACAATTCTTGACAGCAGTTTGCAAAAAGCTGTACAGCATTTACTGATCGATAGTTCTTATATTCTTGAACAGCCTTCAAAATAAAAAAGCACTAGAAAATAAATCATAAAACTCTAAGGGCTGGTTTCTCCAACACGGATTTAATGATGGTTCAGAATTTAACCCACCTTTTTGCATAGGCTAAATCCTGAACCAGCATTAAATCCGTGTTGGAGAAATCAGCCCTAAGTCTGCTAAAGAAACCAACCCCAAATATGTTATAAATTACAAGCCACCAACGATAGGATTAAATCAACTCATGTCAGCGATCAAGCTGCAATGCCAACGCTTGAGCTATGCAAGCAATAATTTTTTACAATTACACAGCAAACAGTCATGCAAACACGAATGCTAGAAGCAGACCTTGCGATCGAAGTCCCGACTGCGCTTGAAGTGCTCGAGAATGCTGCGAACTTGTCGATCACACTCCTTCTGAATGAACTCTATCACTGTCAGCATCTTACCATGACCTGCAACATGAACCCACTTACCACGACCTGCAACATGAACCCTGTGCTATATCGATCATTGCAAGTCTAAAAAATATACGAGTCTGGTTTGTTTTAATCGCGATACTCACTATTTTGTCACCTTCTTGGATATCTTTAGACTTTTAACAATAATTGAGGCATAGCAACTCTCTACAACAAGCTAGCACAAATTAACTACAAAACTCACATCATAAACTGAGTGCCACTGATCGCAGAGAGTCTCTACAAACAGTTAGTACAAAGTGATCAATATAATATAACATAAACAGTTTCACTGACCGCAGCATGTCTCTACAAACATATAGCACAAATTAAGGTTCTATTTGACCATAAACGCAGTGCCACTGATCACAGAGAGTCTCCACAAACAGCTAGCACAAAGTAATCAACTTATTATATCACAAACGCAGTGCCACAGATAGTAGAGAGTCTCTACAAACAGCTAATACAAAGTGACCCACATATTCATCACAATCGCAGTGCCACTGACCGTAGTAAGTCTCCACGAGAGGCTGGTGAATCTCTACCATGCGAGCGATTGCTTCAAACAGCAGTGTCACCGTGTCGGCATAGATGACATTCGCTCGCTTGTCATCAGGTCCCTTGGACAGCGCAAGCTTGAGATTCTTGTCAGAAGTGTCGCTCAGCTAAAAATAAAATAATAATCATCGTTTTTGACGTCCATTCTTATGCGCTACAGGCAAGACTGAAACGCCGTGTCTATGTTAACACAGGTTAGACATTTATATTAGAGCTGGGTTTTTACGGCCGGATGCCTTTCCTGGCGCCAACCAGAATAATAAATTACCCTGGACAATGAATATCAGCTAGTGACACTTGTGTGTTTAACCCTTGCTGAAGGGCCTGTAACGCTATGATTTCATAGTTTCCGACGCCGGGACTCGAACCTAGGTCCTCTGGACTCAAAGTCCAATGCCTTAACCACTACATACTGATCATGCCTGTCATACTGATCATGCCGCATACTGCGCATACATGCGCATACTGCATACCGGTCATGCGGTCATACTGATAATGCATTTCACTTTAATTGACTACACCACAGCGGGGCGCTGTGGTGTAGTCAATTAAAGTGAAATGCATTATCAGTATGACAGATCCATTACACACTCCACAATGCGACTGGTCCATTCCTTAAACCCGTCCATCCTGCGGCCGGTGCTGAGCCGAGAAATAAATAATAATGTCCATTCACAGACAACAGTCAACTTACAATATTACCTTAAAATTACACTTAAAAATGGCGTCCCTCCTAAATAAATAAAAACAAGAGATCACGATCCTTAAATTTATTTATTTATTTATTTTAAGCCGATAGGGCCTCGTTCATTGACACTATTGCACCCACCACATGACTTTCTATGTTTTAAATGAAGATTGCTAAATAATTGACTGCAGTCAATTCATTTAGCAGACTTAGGGCTGATTTCTCCAACATGGATTTAATGGTGGTTCAGGATTTAGCCTATGTAAAAAAGGTGGGTTAAATACTGAATCACCATCAAATCTGTGTTGGAGAAACCAGCCCTTAGTACCTATTACAGCATCTTTTGGTCGGTGTCCAATTTAACACCGTGCAGCATGCCACGGGCAAGATTCAAAAAAGCAGTAAACCAACCATTCAACTAAATTCTTTCTCTACCTTGTCCTACAAAGATAAATTGTACATTGAACAGGAAGAACAAGAAAAGGTTGCAAGGGTCAAATACGTCAGCCAAAAGTGTTTCTACGATGCCTACCAGTCCACGGTGCAACCACCACCAGCGACCATCCACTGGTGCAATGGGGCATCACCTCCTCCCCGCAAGGGGCTAGCAAAAAAATAATAACAAGAGAAATAAATAACAACCTGGGAGCATAGGTACTTGGAGAACTTGGCGAGCCCCGGATCCTTTTCTCCGATCAGCGGAAAAGTTTTGAAGAACCGTTCGACGGACGCCGCGTCGCCGGCGCGCACCGCCACGTCAAACTTGTTGTGAATGATTGCCTTCAGCTTGGTCTGCGCCTCGTGCAGCAGCTTGAAGGACATGTCCAGGGTGCTGCCTGTAGAAAACAACAAATATATCTATTGTGCTTCTTGCAGGCAGCAACAATACAGGGTGCGTAAAAAAAAAAAAAAAAACCCCTAGCGAATTCGCAATAACTCGGCCAAAAGTAAATATATTTCCTTGAAATTTTCAGGGATTGCAGCTAAGATAATTTGACACAAGTTCTGAAAATTTCACTTGGAAATC
>JAQIWG010001690.1:0-23209 GCA_034695025.1 Chamaedrilus cognettii | reverse complement strand
AGAACTCATCTAGAGATGCGTGAGACCTTAAATTTAACTCCTCGACGCGCGCAACTACACGCGAATACAGGTAGCTAGCTACCTGGTGTCAGAGATGGGAAAGTTACCATTGGATCAAAACGTAAAGATTAACCAATATTCTATATGGATCCATGGCTGAGGAGTCAGTTATGAACCTGGGTCTGTTTCTCAAAATATCGGTTAATCTTTACGTTTTGACCCAATGGTAACTTTCCCATCTCCGACAACAGGTAGCTACCTGCGTTCGAGATAGGACTTTTACCATTACGAAAGTTGAAAATCGCCAGAATTTCCACACACTTACATTAACGTAGAAATTCTGGCGATTATCAACTTTCGCAATCGTAAAAGTCCTATCTCGAACACAGGTAGCTAGCTACCTGTTGTCGGAGATGGGAAAGTTACCATTGGGTCAAAACGTAAAGATTAACCAAAATATCTTAGGCAAATTTTTGTCTTAAGAAGTTCTTAAGAAAATCTTAGACAAATTCTAGCGTTTGTTATTTTAAACTCCGCCCCGCCGTCAGGCTCAATAAGCCAAATGATGACGTCACGGCGGTCGGCGGTTGAATTTAATTAATTTCAAATCTAATTTAGGATTAAGTTTAGGCTTAAAGATAGGGAATTTCTGAGAAACAGGCCCCTGATGGTGAAATACATATGGGTATAAGGCTACTCCTATTATCGTCCTGTTGACACGTGATTCCTGATCATTCCTCACACCATTGTTTGTATCACAAAGAAGTAAATAGACGGTTTTGAGTGTCTGTGCTACCCTCGTAGAAAACTCAACTATATAGCTATTAGTTCTAAATTTTAATTAATATTCTATTACACTTAATATTCAATAAAATTGGAAATATTGATAATTAATGGGGAGAGTCCGATTCGTCTAGAGCCGAATCGTCTAAAATCGTCTAAAACTTACTTGTCTAACGTAAGTCATTCACAGAGCACGTTTCGTTTAACTTCATATTGATGCATGGAGGCCGAATCGTCTAATGTCGAATCGCCTACAATTTTTCAGAATGGCTGAATGACATAACTGGCTTTAATTTGATCTATTACACATAAATGGACTTGCTCAATTGCCAAAGTTATAAACCTTCAAAGTTTTGCAATACTTATTGGCCATCCTGTATTGGCCCAACACTAGTTATGTTAGAAGTAGACAAAACTCCTCATTAGACAATTCGATCCCAATATCTTTAGACGAATTGGTTTAGACAAATCGGCCCTAAAATTGTGCTAGACGAAACGGCCCTTATCATTGGACGATTCGGCCGTTAGATGCTGTTAGACGCTGTTAGACGAATCGGTTTTAGACAAATCGGGCCGACACCAAATTAACTGTGCAAATTAATCAACATGATCAGTTCAGTGATGCCACTCGAAAAGGATCATTGGCAACCAACGAGCTTTTAAGTCTTCACAACTTTTTACGACTTAACTAAACTAATAATATTGTACCACAATGTTTTAACGTGGTTAATGTAGTTGTTACCACGAGGCCCCCTCTCTCCAGATTAAGCTGAAGGTTCAATTAGGAAATGAGCATGGCTGCTTATTTAAATTTCACTGATTTTACTCCGGAAGTAATGAGCTTGCATTTCAAGGCCTTGAAGCGTTTTGTCTTGCATTGCTCTATCGAGAAGTTGATTCCACTCAACTATGAATTAATATGCTTGAGTCAACAACGAAAACGACATAATTGTGTCAAAACAACAAGGTTGACGCTGATAGCCTAACGCATGATCGTTTTTGAAGAAATTCAAGGCCAGATAGCATTTCTGCAGTCAAACTATAATTGGCCAAACGTCCAATCGGGTCCATTCGCTTTTTTCAATATTACAATCATTAATATACCCAAAAATGTTATATTATTGACACTGATTTTTTAGTTAGACTGAGTAGGCCTATTTTTTAAACAATTCGTCAAGCTCCCGTGGAATCGCTGCTCGTTTTGCATAAATTTAGCTGGCGCCCAAATAATGTAATTGATTTTATGTAAATAATTATTTTAAATCGTTTTAAATCATGACCTTCTCGACGAACGCTTGATAGTAATATTTGCTACTAAATGTGACAAACTACTGTTTGAATCGACACATAGCGTGTGCAGCTAGGTGTAGGTTGTAACTCAATAGTACAAACAAATTTGCGTTATGTTTTTTTTACTGATTATTTCACTATGTAATACGATGGGTCTTCTAATTGTTTTTTGCAGTATTTTGTGCAGGTAATATGTCCCATTTAAGCCAAGGTAAGCTAAATACCATTGAACAGTGGTACGCCCCCCCCCCTCCATGGGCCCTTGTTTGTTTAGACGAGTTCTAAAGTATAGGATACCAGGCGCCTTGCACCTGATGTTTCTTCTAGGCTCCGGTGCACTACAAGGCTCTGTACACCGGCAGGCTCAGGGGGTTGGCCTAGTCACATTTTAAACGTTTATAGCTAGTAAGCGCACTGCAAGACTGGTGTTAGTCTAGTCCCATTGTTAACGTTTATAGAAATAGAACCACTGCAAGAACGCCGTGATGAACACTGCAAAAACTGTAAGGATCTGGTGTTCGTCTGGTTCCATTTTGAACTTCTATTGCGATAAAACTAGGAAGCTTTAAAATAAATTGAAATGTAACTAGTTACGAGTCATATCGCATGATGCCTCTTGTCTTTGAGTAGACGTGCTACAGTCGACAATGTTTCAACATCGTGTTCCGTCGGCGGACAACATCCTCAGTCAGGCGATGAGGATGACTGACCTTGACCGGCTTCCGATGTCCTACGGCATGGGGGCGCCGTGCGGGGGAAGCAAGGACCGTCGCGCTGACAGCGTCGGCAACCAAGCCGGCAACCACTCTGGCTATGATCACATGTGGACCCAGCCAACGGCCGGTGGAGGGGGGGATGTAGGGGGAAACTTTGTGATTTTGTCGCGAGCCGAGCTAGAGTCACTGAAGCAGGAGATTGCCGGGCTGAAGCACTCCATGGTCGAACTGCGAAATGTGATCAGCGGTGAGATAGATCCTGTTGTTTTTAAATTCTGCTATTTACAAGTATAATTTGGCTTTAAAAAGTGATGTTTTGATTAATACTCAGTGAATGAGGCATTCTCATCAATTGTTTGGCGCTGTAGAAATGTTTGATTCATCCTCTACATGTTATTACATGTTCATTGTTTATTTGCGTAACAAATAATAACAAGTAAAACGAATTTAATAGGGTCTAGTATACCATTGTTGATATGATATCTTAAAGGTCTTCTGCTGCATTCTGTTGATTTGCTAAATAGTGTCTATTTGTCTGATAAAAAAATTATAAAATCTTAAACCGAAAACCGATAGCAAATTACCGCTTGTTGTCTAGGTGAGATAGAGGCGCTGCGTGTGGAGAGCGAGTCGCTACGCCAGCAGGTGGAGGCAGGGAGGTGTCTCTGCAAGGAGGGCGGCTGTCACAGGGAGCGTCGCGGCGGCGGCGCCACACTCGAGAAGAAGAATCCCTGGCAGCAGCAGTGTGAGTGGGCCGAGTAGCATTTGTAGTCCGATTGGGTGAACTAGACAATGGAATTCTGGCCGAGCAGCGTTAGTCCGATTGGGTAAGCTCTATGATGAAACAATGATAACATTGCAAAACAAGCACTTTTGCAATCATATTAATGTTGCTGATTTTTTCCCTATTTATGGGCTGATGATCGGAGGCACCACATCTGTTAAACTTGCAAGTACTGCTGGTTGTCATCGTTAGTGTATAATTAATATTTCTGATTGGCATAGGATTCACATCTGATCATATAAACTGAATCCTAAAGAACGTTTAGACTTTATTGTCACGGATATGCACCGGAGTCAAAAGTGGTGTGTATATTATTATGATGTTTGAGGTGTGTTCAGCGCCTGCTTGGGAGGGTGGCTCCCTGTGTGTCAGTCGCGGTGTGGACATACAGCCGATCGGCTGCTCATCGGCTCGCACTCCGGCTCTGTCTGATCACGGTACCGACGGCAGCGCGATCGGCTATGACTCGAGCCTGACACCGGTCACAGCCGGCGCACCGACGGGCTTCGGCTTGTGTGGCAGCAATGTGAGCATCCTCAGTCCATATGTTTGTAAACTTAGTTGACTTCGGGTTCATTTTTTTGTATCTGGTGAATAATTGAAATTATAATGTAATATAATAATTTTGATGTTTTAACATAAAGCTAGAGCAATGTAATAATCTCTGATTATATGTAGGGTGATTGCATAATCGCTTTTAGTGGTAGTGATATTACTTCGACACAAAAAAAAGTATAAAAAAAACGTCATAGCATGAGATTCCATAGATCTGACTACTAATTATATTCTACCGTAATAATAATTTAAATAGTATAATGTATTATAATAATTGGAATAATTGCTTTTAGCATAAAACTGGCTCAAGATAATAGTTTTTGATTATATATAAGTAATTGCTTTACTACTTGTAGTAGTCATGATATAATTTCGGCGGCGCATATTATAAAAAACATCTAAATTTGCGTCGGTCATTAGTCTGATGCTGCCGCCGCCGGCTCTCTGTCGGACCACAAGCCGCTGACGCAACTGCTGCCCAACTACGACGTTCGCGTCAACAAGCTGACGCTGCAGATCACGGTCAACGAGGCGCAGACGCGCAAGCAGGGCGCGGCGCTCTATGTGCTGCGCCGCCTCATCCCACTCGTCTTTAGCTGGGAGGAGCTGGCAGCGTCGCGCGGCCAGGGCCTGCACTGCAAGGCGACTGACGACGGGTCCAACAAGTGCCCACTCGACCCGACGCGCGTGCTCGCCTGCAAGGGTTCGCTTTTTTGTTTTAGGCTATGGTATTGTTTGTTTTTTGTTGTTGTTTTTAGGGACCGTGTGTTGCACAAGGACAGTGTGGTTCTATGCAAGAGAGCCGGCTCAGAACCGCTTCCCCTTCTTTAGTCGCCTTTTACGACCCTTTGGGGTCGTAAAAGGAGCTCTGACTGGTACTAAAACGGAGCTCTGAGCTGCTAGCCAATTTTTTGTTCCCCTGCCTGCTGTGGGTGCTATGGTGTTATGTTCGCAATTGTGGAGATTAGGAATAGAATAGAATGGAAGCGCAGATTATGGAGTATGCAGTTTCATGTGGTTCAAGCTTTTGTCTGCCTGACTGCAGATGACTATAATTTGTGGGTAGATATAAATTTTCAAGTGGACGTTTTGATTTAAATAACGTATTGTTGTTCTTCTAGCATGGCCTAATTTACGGGAGTTACTAGTAAATGGATTGGGTATATCTGTGATACGCAAGAAGATTTAATATGCTAAATAGTGGTAATGATTTAACTTTGTTTTCAATGTTGCGCTTAATTAGTTTTCAAGCCATTGCCTTGGGATTACGTTAGAGCGTAGCTCTATACAGAGATTTAAAATTTTCTTGCACATTTGTCATATTTCTTGTGTGCTTGCGTGATGTAATATAATTAACATAAGTGTCGTGTCTATGCTGCAGCGTACATGCGCAAGTTCTGCATGGAGTACGGCTGCCAAGAGCCCGCCGAGCGCGCAGTCAACCAGACCTTTAACCACCAGGTGAACTACGCCCGGCGCAGGATCCGCGGCTACGTCCCGCTGGGGGCCGTTGCCATGGCGATCAAGGGCAAGGGAAAAGGCAGACGGCCAGCGACGAGCAAGCTTGCTGTGCGTCACGGCGCATGTAAAATGAAGGGAAATAAGATTGGAAGAAAATACATGCAGATGTAGACGATGTGTGATGTAGTACGTAGGCGCTAGGTGTGTAGGTGTTCTACTTGTTGTGTGTGTCCATTTGTACAGATTTGTGGTGTTAATTCAGAATAAAATGGAACAGAAGCGCAGAATGTTGGATGTGTAGTTTTTCGTCATAGGTCAATTTTTTTGTATCTGACTGCAGATGACCATGTTTTGTAGGTAGTTTTGATTAAGAGCAAGAGTGTTTGCTAAGAATATACTTGTTGTTCCGATAGATTTTATTTCAGAAATGTGTCAAAGAGCGTGAGTTTTACGTGCATCAATTCCTAACAGTTCTGAAGGGTGCTTGCGAATTTAATGTAATGATTATACTTTCTTACATCGTGCTCTATCAGTTGAAGCAGAGCTCAAAAAAATCACCATGTTGAGAAAAGTGAATGTTTTCAATTGTTTTTGTCAGCTTGTTGTTCAAGATTTATTGTAACATTTTTTAGCAACCATGGGCAATAGTGCTTTTATGTGTTTAAACATTTCTAAACTAATGTCATTTATCATTTTGATCTTGAAGCGTCTAGTGACTGTTTAAGACGGTATAATAGTACACAAAACTTATTCTATGATGTGGATAATTATATCAATATTTAGAATCTCTGAAATTAGTCATGCGTAGGCCTAATGTGTATCGCATTGCAACAATGCAGTGTGCTATGGTTTCGTTCTAGTCGATTGCATTCATTCACAGTTCGACAATATTTCTGATGTTGTTCGTTTTGTAGATATTGAATTTAGTTTTGATAAATACTTGTAAGAGTGTAGTATGATATAGGTATAGTTTTCAGTGTCCATGTACAACATAATGTGTGATAAAAATGCTGCGTTGAAAAATGATAAAAATGGCATGTTGCATGCACTTGTATACATTTCATAAACATACATGATAGCATGAATAGAAATTCATAATAAGAATATTTGATTTGGTGTTGAATCACCTTTTAGCTCTAAGAAAATTGAAATAATTGTGAGACTATATAAAATAAACGGATTGGCCCCTGATAAATTGTGTGGCGATAATAATTTATGTTGTTGGATGTAGCCAACTATCTGAGATCTAACGGATCTGACATTTTAATCTAGCATTTTATTAGCCATCAATATGAACGATGTTTGATTACCGGATACGATGTTGTTGATGATGTATCGTTCAATTTAATTACATAAATATTTCTTATGAAAGGCTTAGTTTTTTTTTTTTATGTCAGTTTTCATCTAGTATGGTTCTAATAATTATCCTATTATTTAGAATGACATTCAAAAATCCTTTAAAAATCAAAGTAAATCTGATTAAGCACATAATATGCAAACGTTGAATCAAATTTACAGAGATACCAAAATTGGACATAACTATGACCGATGATTGTGCGTCAAGTTTTTAAAATATTAGAGCGGGCCGATTTTTAGACGCGCTGATATTTTTCTGCTATCTTTAATATTAATTATTCAATTTTTTTATTCGTACTTTTAGTGACTTTCTATATTGGCGAATATACATCTGGTCACATTCGGGTGATTTAGCAAAAAGTAAACATTGAAAATTTCGACAAAAAAAGGTTTAAAATGTCGAAAGTGGAAGTGTTGTGTCCAAACGGACGCCGAGTAAATGTGAAGGTGAACCCCAACACCAAAGTGCTGCAGGTTTGCATCTACTTTTGACACTCAACGATATGGTCAGTTTCTTGAGAGTTAGGCTAACAGAGACTTGCAGTAGGCTTACCGGTATAGGCTAGCCCGTAGGACGGTGCCGAAATTTCTTCTTCTTTCTATCTGCTATTTCTTTCTATCTTCTATTTTCTTCTTTTCTTTATTCTTTGGACTCAGACGATGATATCTTGGACTAGTTAGTCTTGTGTCTAATTTTGTGTTGTTTTTCGTGCTGCTTTAAGTCGTATCAACTTGAATTTGGAATCGATTTGAAGTGTTTGCAGAGATTTTTTGACCTAAAGGGGTGTGCTATGTATTTAGATTTTGGATGAAGTCTGTGCGAAGCAGGGCTATCAGCCAGTTTCTGACTATGAACTCAAGTGAGCATTGCTTTTAGTTTAAGTTTTTTCTGTGTACATTTGCTACGTCTCCTGCTTTGTATCAAACATTTTTGTGATTACTTAATGTACGGTAATCACATTTTTTGTTAAACTATGTTGAATGAATCAATTAAATTTCACATAGGCTAGGCTTGTATAATAATTTACAACGCGTTTTAATGCTAGCCTAAATTTGACAATAAATTTGTGGCTATCCAATGTCTATAAACAGTATAGTTTGACCTTCAGTCAAACTATACTTAGTCATTCATAAAACTCTAGTAGCTTCATGTTCATGTTTGTGTTCATTTACCTCTTGTATTGTGTTTAAAACTGTCTATGAGTGACTAGATGTAGCTGCGTAACAAACACTGTCACAGACACGGCCGCAAGGTGCTCGACGTCGTCCTATCCGTTCAGTTCGCAGCGATACCGAACCTAGCGAAGCTTGAGCTCGTCCGGTCAAGCAGGTCGCGTGTCGAGGCGCCGGTCGTCATCGCGCTGCAGCTGGACGACGGGCGACGACTGACGAGGGAGTTCCCCCCTCTCACCTCCCTCTGGGACATTCTTGTCAGCTTTGAGCAGGACGACGGCAGGTGGGGAGATCTCGGCCACTGCTTAAAGCTCAGTGCTTTCTATAGTGATCGAGTTAAGCTTAGCAGGTGTAATACGTCATAAATTAGGGTTAGCTTCAAATTGTACGCCTAATTTGAAAAGAGATGGCATAGCATTCCGCGTGTTTTTAAAGGTTGAGTAGTTGCTAGATGTTGTTTTTGAAGGAGCAGGCGTAACGCTGCGCTTGTTTTTATCAGGGCTTAACTTGACTCTGATTGTGTTCATTTGTACGGTTGAGTCGGCAGTGTATTGGCATGTTGACTTCTGAGCCAATTTTGATTTTTTTTATTGCAGCTGTTCATGATTTTTGGACTTTTGATTCTTTCTTTTTGTTGTGATTAACAGTTGTCATTACATGTCTCTCTGCTGCTGGTTGAATATGGGGTATTGGTGTGATTGGCTGTGCTTGCAGTGGAGGAGGGGCTAAGCTGGTGTACAGTCGACAGAAGGAACTGCAGCCCGTCTGTCTTTATCTGAAGGATGAGGTGAGGCACTCGTCGAATTAGTCTTGATTCACATTGATTATTGATTAAATCATGACATGTTAAAATTGTAAGTTTAGTTCAATGAATTCATGAATGTGATGTCATTGATTTTGCTAGGTATCATTATTTTGATTTCAATTGTTAGATGTTAGACTATAGTATGTTCAAGGTTCTGGAGTAGTAGGCGCTTGTATTTTTATGCATGTGCGTGTGATATTTGAAATCTTGTTATTCAAAGTACATTGATTGTTGGCTGTCAATGACGATGTACACGTAGTTTAACTTATATTGTTAGGTGATTGGGGAAGTTGCGTTGCGTGACACGACCCTTCGTCAGCTTGGTCTCACATCTGGTCGCGCCATCATTCGGTGCGCTGATCAGTGGTTGATTTTGCAAAACAATTTGCTATATTGGTGATTGATAGATAGTGTTTGGTTTATGATGTTCGCGAACAGTTCATGTGCGTAATTTATCAACTTGATGTTTTGCATGAATTTGCTTCAAACTTAAAACTCGCCACTTTGGAAATATATACATGTGGTAGTACGACATGTGTTAGAATTAATTACTGCAGTGCACTGTGTAATTACACGCACTGTGTGCGCAACTCCGTGTGCACAACGCCGTGTGCACAACGCTGTGTGCACAGTGTTAGAATGTTAACGGCCGCGGCAAAAGATTTTGAGTCACTTCGTGCACCCTTGGCAAAAGGTGCTTAATTTCGTCAGCCCTGCATATAATCATCCATTAGGGTGGAGAGCAGTAGAGAAGTTGAAGTGTATTTGCCATGTTGGTTTCTTTAACCAGTGCCTCAATAAAGTTGAGTTTAACAAAAAAAAAGTGCCGCCAATAGTTTCATCAGTTATATTGTGTATGCTATCTTTCTTTATTGTTATATTATTTATTTCTTCTTATTTTTTTTCGAATGCTAAAATAAAGTGAGGTACTAACAATTTTTTTGACGATGAAACAGACTTCTATTCCTATTTAGGCATTACTTCAAGGAAGTGTCGCGCGCTGAGCTGGACGCCATCAGCCGACATGTGGAAGAAGAGCAGGGACGCAGACTAAGGCTGGCGGCCACTGCGTCTGCTGCCGCTGCAGAGCAGCGGGAAACCAGCATACAGTCACCAGGGAGCGACCGGATACCAGTCCAGCCTTTGACGTTGTCTACAGAGCGAACCTCGGCCGACTTTGAGCCAATGGATACTAAGGACAATACTCTAGGTATGTCGTAGTTTTGCCTTCTGGCGTTCAATTTAATCTATTTTGATACTCGTCGTTTGCATTACTTTGCATTGTAGCGTTCAGTGTTGTTGATTATGATATATTCAGGGTATGCCATACTTTTGCATTGCAGTATAATCGTAATTCAGTAATTAATGTGCTATGTATTTGAGTATTTTGCAAATAATTTGCTTAGTTTGGTGAACTTCTTTGATCTAAGTCTGCGAGAAATTTTTGATCTGCTTCTTCTGGTTAATATTTACATTACGTATGGCATGACATTGTGTAGGCCATTTTGGAATATGGATTGCTTTGTATTCAAACGCTGTAAATTGTGACTTGACGTCAGCAGTTACTATACATGTGTGTGAATTACTCCGCCCTTTATGTGATGTATAAACTGATAAGATAATAAGACCTGAGATATCAAGGTCATCTTTTGGCTGGCATTGTTGCTCCTTTAGTCATATGTGTATTGCCACAGTTCGATTGGATGCCGGTCGTGACACACGCACCCCTGTGTATCAACGTACCGCTGATGACAAACCTTTCTCGGTACGCTTCACTTTCACATATCCATCACTCGATATTCTTGTTGACCACCAATGATGACCAAATCTGCTGATTTCAGCCATCGCTACCAGAATAGCATCACAGACCATCACAGACCATCACATCACAGCCCATCACATCACAGACCATCACACCACAGACCATCACATCACAGACCATTACATTACTGACCAGAATAGTGACTACAACACTACAACAGATTGAAAATTATAGAGTTTGTTTTTTTGTCTACAGGTACTGTTTTGCTGAAAAATTGGCTGTTTTATTCCTTATGTCTCTAATCGCGTTTTTGTTTAGTTATGTTTGTAGAAAATACGTGATTCATCTACGTTTCTGTGCTACGTGATGCAATAGAGTGACATTTTTGCTGTTTATATTTAAATTTTTGAAGTGAATTTTTGTGAATTCTTTTAAACAATTATTAGTAATATCACAAGAATTGAATGAATAGAATGATAGGTAGGCTGATGGTATTAAGAACATAATACATCCAACATGCGAGTGTTTCTGCTGTCACAGTTTGACAGAGGGAGTTCTGCAGTGGCGAAGTCCAACTCTGGACAGCGGCAGTGGGCTGCACTGGATGCTGACTATGATTGGCAGCCGAGGGCAATGCTTCAACAGCAGTCGGCATTTTCCGAATTCAAGGTATCGCTGTAGGAGAATGTTTTGAATAGATTGTATTACAGGGTCTGATTGGATTCAAAATAGAAGTTTTATTGATATATTTCTGATCTATGCTTGAATAACTATATATCAATTATTGTGTTGATTGTAAGTCAAATGTCATCCCAAGTAATCCTAGTTGGGTCAAGCATTTAAATGTCGTACTACATTTAAATACCGTACTACATTTAAATATCGTACTACATTTAAATATTGTACTACGTTTAAATGCCATACTACATTTAAATACCGTACTACATTTAAATATCGTACTACGTTTAAATGCAATACTACATTTAAATACCGTACTACATTTAAATACCGTGCTACATTTACCTCTACATGAAAAATTATCTTGTGGAGCAATGTTCCTCGCTAAATTTAGAAGAAAAGTGTTGTATAGCAATCTTGCGTGGATCAAGATTTGATTACCTACTGTGATGTGTCTGCTGATGTACAGTTTCCAGAGGAGACCAAAGGCAAAGAAGTCTACAAGAATGAGTTCAGGTGGGCCTATCTGCGTTCTACACAAAAATGATATGATTAGGCACAACGTGTGCTGTTTGAATGATTTCAATATTTTATCTTCAGCCGAGTTTATTTCTAGCAGTAGTTACAATTCGTGTGCACTTCGTGCATTTATAATTGTATAATGTTGTATTATAAATTTTATTAGGAGTTGAATTCATGGAAGCCAATGAATATTACAATTAGTTGTTAATAATGTATGTCTAGCCCTTCAATTTGCGAAAGTTTATCAGTTTGAAAAATGGTTTTTGCATGAAGTTTTTTCATTTGTTGCGTAGTTGAATACTTTGTTAGCAATATATACTTACACAATATATAAATCGGAGTGTTCTCTATTTACAGTGATTTCAAGAAGGAAGAATGTCAGGTATGTTGTAAGTTTTTTAGTCGGTACAAGGTATTGAGCGTTTTAGGAGCAGATGGCTCACGCATTGCTCCCAATAACTCCTCAGATTTGCTTAAGAAATTATATATCAAAGATGACAGCAAAGAATATACAGTTAATCCTTCCCTGTTAACATGTGACTAGATTCCTTTATTATACCATGCACGTTCTGAGGCTTTTAACTACTTGATTTTTTCTATTTAGTTTTGATTTCCTTGAATACAGGATTCAGTTTGTCGTGCTTGCTATTGCAGCCGTGTGATCGGGAGCTAATAGTGTATCACATCAACGAGCGGCAGGATACACCAATGGGCGAAGAAGCAACAGGTATTACCATCATTCAGTTTGTAAAGGAGTGCCTTCAGTGTGTTGTTCAACAGTTGCTGTCATTTGCTTGTTCATATTAATGATGGCTGCTATTTTTAAATTTAGTGATGTGTAGTTTCTGCAATCAATCACATGGGTAACTTGTCCTTATTAATGTTTGACTGATGTTGAATTTATTCTTTTTCAACAGAGGAGCTTCCCGAGGAGTTTTTTCAAGTGACTGAGTCCGACATCAGGGTCATGTTCGCTGATCTGCGCAAAAAAACGTACATCGTAGAAATTCTCGTTTTGCACTTGTTGCTCGCTATATATTGTAGCAAGTCTGTGGCCTAAATGTCAAGGCTTTGACCTAGTTGTGTCTAGCGTAGTAATTCACCCTTTGTGTCCTGTATTCATTATTGTCGATACGAGTCCAAATTTTACATTGACATTCAACACTGCTGACTATGTATATGCTTTGTATTTGTACCTGAAATTAGTTTCTTTATTGTTGGTTCAAAAAATGTTCTAAGCTTTCTTCTGTGGATATTGTTATAGAAATTATTGTATGAGTTACTGATACATTTATGTAGGTATCAGGTTGTCACAGAGTTTGCTTCAATGAGATTGCATATGCCTTCTTTGACACTTCGATGTCGCTTTGCTGGGATTGTTTGTCAGTTACCATTGACTTTATTATGTTGTTATATTTCTACGATGCGAATGACAGACAAGGTTGGGGCACATGCTGTAGGATGGAGGGCTTAGAGCAGGTGTTGTAATACTGTAGGATGGAAGGCTCAGAGCAGATGTTGTAATACTGTAGGATGGAGGGCTCAGAGCAGATGCTGATGACGAAGGCGATGCGCCGCCAGGACCTCTACCACCGCCTGGCGCAGTACACCCGCGCCGTGCTGCGCGTGCAGTTCCCTGATGGCTGCGTTGCGCAGGGCATCTTCAGGCCGCTCGAAACAGGTCAGTGGCAGTCAAAACTTGCTGGGTTTTGTGCAGGGGAGGATAGTCGCATTTGATATTGTAGAGTTGAACATAGTATAGTTTAAACCTTTACAATGCTGAGAGGACGATGCCGAGAAATGCAATCCTGGGGTCGATAATTATATTGACGTGGGTGATGTTGTAGTCTCTATGGACAACATTCAGAGAAACGAAAACCTGAATCTCCCATTGACTGTCGCTTGTGATTGAGCAAAGAAAATACGAGAGCATACTAGAGAAAATGCTAGATAATTTAAATATGGTGAGAAATTTCATGAAAAATTGAGGTGCATATCACCTGTGGTTGGTTAACGACACTGTTTTTGCTAAATGTTTCAAATTGCTATTTTTTACATGGCTGAGGGTCAACTTATTGAATTTAGGCGTTTTGAATAAAATAAAATTTTTAAATTTTTTAAATTTTTTATTTATTGAACTTCAAGAAACAGTTCTAACGTGTTGCTATTGTGCGATCACCCTTAAATGTGTTCTTTTTGAAGTTGCTTGTAGTTGATAAGTAATCGTTTAGGGCGGTTCATTTGTCATCTGCGTATGTTATGTTTTTTTCAGTGTTTGTCGTTTACAAATTTGTCAAGGAACTCCTGAAGGATAAGCATCTTGACTTCGAACTTTGTAAGTTATTCTCTATGTTTAATTGAACTGTGCCTTTAACTTCTACTATTTTAACTCCTTTGTATTGCAATGATATGAATACTGAATAGTCTAGGTAGTTTTGAAAATTCTTGAAATGCCTCTGATAATTTTATATAGATAACTTTTCTTTATGCACTTACATGTAGGATTAGTATATCAGCTATATATTGACGGTGACCCATAATCTAAAAATTACCTCCTACTTTTCCATTTTGTGATGCAACTTCTACCTACAGGTGTGTCTGTTATTAGGCTACAACTTGTTAACCTGGAGGCAATTTTGATTTCAGTTGGATATACCATTGATGTTTTCTCGTTTCAGACACCTCTCCACCAAAAGTACCGCTGAAGGATATGACTGCAAATTTGCTGGAGGTTGCTACATCTTAAGTTAATTTTTAAATTTATTATTTATTATTTAATTTTTTGATAGCATTCAATTACATTCATGAACAAGATAATGCAGGACTACAAGATCATAAGCAATAATATATTTTTTGTGGCTGATGTTGTCAGATTAATCACTAAGACTGACTAAATTAATGTGTGGCTGATAGAACAAGTTTCTTCTTGATTACTTCCTATCACGTATAATTTTGAAGCATAATGCATCATTGTATGTGTATAGGCTGAATGAACGATGTAGTAGATACGATGTATGTATATATACTGAATGAACGATCTTTGATTTTTGACTATCTTTTCGATTGCGTGCTATCCGATTAGTCCTATGTATTTTGACACTTAAAAAAGCCAAATGTTGTTATATTCCTCTCCGCTTAAATCTGATGTTTACAGGCGAACCTCGTGCCGCTGACTCTTATATACTTTGGATTGCCTTTCAAATGCGGTATGTCTTCCGTTTGCTCAACTTTAAAAATTGGGGCATACTCTTCAATACTGGTAGCATACTTTTTTTAAATAAGAATGCTTCTCAGTTCAATTTAAAATAAAAATTAAGGAACGTGTTTTGATTAATTACGCTTTGCTGAAGCTGTAATGTAAAATGTGAATGATTATTTGAATGTTATAAGTGTTTAAGTTTGATATTAATTTGTGTTCATTTAAAACTATTGCAAATTATCTATCAGTGATGTTCAAGAACCGAGTCACACAGTATTAGGCTTGACAATGTAACGCTACATTTATTTTGGTACTCTCTTTGTGATTTGGCAGTGCATTGAAATTACAGAGCAGTACTTGTCCGACGAGGTGATCTGTAGATCCTCGAGTAAACGCGACGCTGATGTGGCGGTCGTTCGACAGTAAGTGGTTCCCTCTGCGCTTAATAACTAAATTAACTGTAGCAAAACTAACAGTGAAGAATTTTTTTATTTCTATGATACATGAAAAATGTCTTATATTGATATTGAATAATTTTATTCGTGTAAATATAATGTAGCAGAGTGTTGTTTGTTTTGGAAAAAATATATATATATTTAATAAAACAACTTGAAAAAGCAAACAAAAAATGATTAAATTTTGTGACTCATTGCTGCTTTTGTTCGTCTGTCAATCAAAATAGTTATGTTACTTTGCAGCATGCCTCAGTCTCCTGCATCCTCACAGCACAACACAACTGTGGCGTCTATCTCCGGCCAGTCAGGTGCTGCTGCTGCCTCGGACGGACCGAGGGGAGGCGTCGGTCGGGGTGGTGGCGCCACTGGAGGGTCATCTGGGGCAGCCAGCGGCAACGTGCCAAAGTGGTTTAAGACTAAAAAATAGACGGAACTGTTGGGGCTCAGGACCCAGGATAGCTTGGAAAAAACTTGTTAGCAATTCATTTAAGCTAGTTGACACTTGTCAAACACTGTGGTTCGTGGACTATTCAAAAATATATCTGTGCTCTTCGGTGAATTGGTGAGACGTATTATGCTGTTGCACTTTGCTATCCGGGGCTCACCACTGTGTTACTGTATATTCGGAGCGTTTGTTAACCTGTCAAGGTTCAGTCATTGACTAAAATTTATTTTTAACTTCGTGTGTGGTCATAAAAAATCCACATCATCCTCCAAAAAAATGTGTTTTGAAGGTTTGTCTTTCTGTTAAAAAAGGTTTGCAACTCCATTCCTGTAACCGTAATGCTAATATTTCACATTCATACTTCACACATGGACTAACTCTAATATTGGGATTATATCCAGTTTTATCCACCCTTAGATTAAGGCCAGCTATGTTGTATCGTATTGATTCATAATCGTTGAATACGGCTCGAGTTGACTGATAACTTTCTGATCTGAAGGTTGATTCGTTCATTAAGTTTAGTTTTTTATGTTGACAGGTTGAGTTTTTTTCTGCACTGCAGCTTTAGTTTGATTACGTGCACACAGTGCTTCACACAACTTTATAGGCCTCCTCTGAACTGTTATATCTCCAATATCATCATATAATGATAAAACATTAAAGGACTTTTTCTGTGTTTGTTTATCTGGTGAATGCTAGTTGAAGAATATTATTTTAAATATCTAATCTTCAACGATGTTTAATTTCAACTTCGCGGCAAGTTTGAATATTAAATTTCATAGTTTTGAATTTGTTCTGTAGTCAATTTGGTCTAAATTACATCATGACACAAGTTACTTAACAGTCATCGCTTTATTTAAATGCTTGGGCCGTACTTATAAATTGGGGGCAACGTTGAATGTTACTCAAAATGTGATTGATATTCCTGCTTAGTTTACTTCGTTTCACTTTGTTGACAATGTTTCATTTTCAGTCGTTTATTTCTATCTTTAAATTATATGATCAATTTGAAATCATTGCTTTTGGCTTAATTCATGATTCGATTAATTTATAACCAATTTTTTTGAAATTCAAATGTTTTCAAAATCTCTAGAAGCTCCAGCGCCATCCACACAAAATTGTTTCTAAATGCTAGATACAAAGCTTTTACTGCGAAGCTAAGCATTACATAACGTGTAATGCTACTTTATATCAGAATAAATGGCATTATCAGCGTGTAGATTTGTAAGTTGTAGAGGATCTCGGGCGAATGATTACTGGGATTCTGCTTGGCAAGCGAACACTAGTATCCAACACAGATTTATGAGCCATCATGCCATTCAATCTTGTACTTGGTGTATCCAGATTCAAGCTCTCCATGCTGGAGAACACGCTTCCCTGTGATGTCAGAGGGGAGCGCTGTAGTTCAAGATGATGGATGTCTGAGGTCTCTCCTGAGCTCGTAGATACGACTGATGATCTGCCTTGTCTCAACGTTGCGTCTCTTGCAACGTACACACAAGTCACGCTACTGCCTGATCGACTGTCACGTGATTCCAGAGCGCGTGATTTGATTGGATGCCTGGTAGAACTATCGGACGCTGTGATTCGACGTGAATGCCCTCGAACGGCAGCATCTCCCCTTTGCGTTGATACAATGGCTGGCTTCTTTGTCAATGATGAGTGTACGGAGCCTGAACTCCGTGCAGTAAATTCTTTATTCAATATCACAGGCTGATTCAGATCTGAATACTGAAGAAGGTCGATGACGCCCTTTGGAAGCTTAAGGCTTGCTACACGCGATAACGACAAGTGTCTTCCTAAAACCGTTAATGCGGGTCTTCGACAGAGAAGAGCGAGAGAGCAAACAGTGTTTCGCTGTTTGTCGACCAATCTCAGCATGTGCTGGGCGATCCTTCGACTTCTCCACGCGTCACTCGCTGGATGTTTAGAATCTGTGCTCAGACCTGCAAAATCATGACCGTATTGAAACAGCCGCGTGTCGCATCCGGCCCGCAGCAGCATCACAAAGACTGCCTCTAGTCGTGCGAGGAAAGCCAGATCTAATGCCGTGCGCAATCTATCAGAATCATCGTTATTGAACAATCTTGCTACGGCAAGCGAATCGTTGCGTAAATGATCCAAGCGCGCCTTGATGTCCAGATTGCAATTAAATCGCACGAGCAGCTTGACAATTCCCTCAAACTTCTCGACATCGCCCTGCTTCGCTGCTGCCGCTATCACGGCGTGCATCAGCGCCGAGGCGCCATTACGATCCAGCAAATCAACGTTCGCCCCCGCCTCCAATAGCGCCCCCACTGCGTCCTCATGCCCCCGGCATGCAGCCAGCATCAGCGGCGTCATCCCCCCGGCCCCTTTCAGATTTGTATCAACCCCTGCGCTGACCAGGGCCTGAATGACGTCACTCAGGCCTTCACGCGCCGCTGCATGAAGCGCAGTGTTAAACGCGCGATCAGTCGCATTGACGTCACAGTCCGCGGCTATCAATAGGGCGATGACGTCACGCTGGCGGCACGCCACGGCCAGCGAGAAGGGCGTGGCCCAGTCAGCGTCGCGCCTGTTGGCCGAGGCCCCCAGGCCGAGCAGGCGACCCACGGCCGCGGCGTTGCCGTGAAGAGCCGCCCAGTGGAGGAGGGTGCGCCCCGACGTGACGTCATCCTCGTTGACGTCACACTCGTAGAAGAGCAGAGCGTTGAGCAGCTCTGTCTGCACAGTCAGCAACAAAACAGTTGTAGATTGGAGGAAGCAATGTTGTCTGTTAGCAAAACCGTGCCTTTACACGTTTGGCCTACAGCATAAGATCCCAGAATGATATAGCTGTCCACAGGAGCCTATATATATCAAAAGTGACCTGTATCATCCATTAATCCTAATGTTGTCAGTAACTTAATTAACTGTTTACTATAGTTCCTGCAGTAGGATCTGCATATTAAAAAGGACCCAAAGTCCATGCGCCACCAATAAACAGGTTGTGCTATCAGCCTATCAGGGCCTATTCTAAGCATTAGGACGAATAACGAGCAGTCCGTCTACCTGGTTGATCCTGGCCGAGAGACCGAGAGCCGATTCCACGTGCCTGAGATCCGCCCCCCACTGCTGCCCCAGGTCCGCTCCCCGCTGCCGCACAAGCAGCCGTCCATCGGCCTCGAGCAGTGCCCGTGCGCAGGCCATGTGGCCCCCCCTCACTGCCTCGTGCAGTGCTGTCGTGCCGCCCTGCTGCCCCCTGGTGTCCTCGTTGAGGAAGGCCGTGCTGCCCACTACCACCCGACGCTCCCTCGTCATCTGAAGAAATGTCCCAGTGTCCGTCAATCCTCTCCTTGAATTCAGTTGGTTTGCCGCAGCAGCGCCTGGGGCACTTGTATGAGCATGAGCAACTCCGGCATCAACATTCCAGGCATCAGACTCGATATCTGCACTTTCCCACGCATTCGCGGCAGCTTCTGGAAGCGTCGCAAGGGATGATTGAAAGCAACGAGCTTCCGTTGCGCATTGCTCTACATCCCCATTCAGGCCAGTGCCGTTTTTATCTGTCAGTACCTCCGGCATGTAGGCCCCGTTTCCCCTCCGGTTGTTCTCAGTACCTTGGTGATTGACCCATTGCCCAAGCAGTTTGTCACATCTTCCACCTGTGTGACCCCCTGGCTCGAACAATATCCCGGACGGGTTGACCGCTGCTGACCCCTCTCTTGCACCATCCTCCGACCCAGTCGAGGTCCCCAGCCCCAGCGCTCCTTGCCCTGCAGGGGTCGACCCTCTGGCCCGCGGGTCGGCGCCATGGTGGAGGAGGAGGCGCACAGCTGGGTCATGCCCCTGGCGGCAGGCGAGCATGAGGGGGGTGCGGCCTGAGTGATCGATGGCGCTGAGGGCCGCGGCAAGGGTCGCACCGCGGGGAAATGCGCTTAGCAGGGACCCCAGAGCCACCTGGAGAGGGGGGGGGCACCACGCAAAACAATTAGCGCATATACGCTAAAAGTTGTATATTGCTTGTCAGATTGTAAGTGTGCCTGTCATCCCTTTCAACAATAAACAAATAGCAAACCAATTAACACGCTCATGCTGTCTAACAATACAATGAAACTGTGTAGGCCTATAATTTTGCATGTCATGTTGTAGCCTATGAGCTCATAACTTTAAAATAGAGCTAACTACATGAATCATGACAATCATGTCAAATTGCCCTTACGGACTCCACAACCGAATCATGCATTAACTCCACATTACACTCACAAAATGTATTTATTGATAACATGTGCAACTCACTTTATTCCACACACGTAATGTTAATACACCATTGGTTTTGCTGCATTACAGTGAATAAAAAGTATAAAAAGGCTTCAAAATAGCGCCATCTTGCTAATGCATTTAAACAAAAATATTAGACTAGGGGTTAAATCTTGTGCACTTCAAACACTTTTTTCACAAACCTTGCATTCCTTAACTATATAAGCAAATTGCTAGAAATCTCTTGCTATTTTTATGCTTGTCAACATGTTGAGGAGGAGGCTGGAGTAGAATGCTTTGCTAAGCAAAGTCGCAAGGTCGCAAAGTCGCAAATGCATTTTAACTAAAATATCCAACCAAGGTTAATTTTTAAATTTACCAAAATCATGTTCTTCGCATTTTACTGTGTAGGCCCCTACGGTCTCCACAAAATAATTGACCTTCAAACTTAGGCAATAGCGATAATCCCTACCTGGTATCCCTTGAGGGCGGCCAGGTGCAGCGCGTTCTGCCCCGTCAGCGCGCGCACGCCTTCCGGCCTCGCGCCCTGCTCCAGCAGTAGTCTGACGACAGCGGGGTCGCCCCTGCGCGCCCTCAGCGCAATCTGCGGCAGCGGCGAATAGGCTGGCATAAATTGAGCAACGCTCCAACGTAGTGTTTTCTTAAATGATTAGCAATTTAGACTATGTTGTATTTTGTATTTTATGCATGGATAATTTAGTAAAGTCGACACAATATTTTAAGTAGCAGTAATACAATTCGAGCTCCACTATCATGTTATATTTCCACTAATAATTAAATATTTGACAGCGCTTCTATGTATTTGAAATAGCAAAGAGCCATTTATGAATTGCCTTCTTCTACGTTTTTTGACTAACACTGAACAATGCCTCCCTCCCCCATGGCGCTTAACTTTGTTCTTCTCAACTTGATTATCTCCAAATCGTCGCTCACGCGCCATTACCTCCAAATCACCCACGTCTCATTTCTCTCTCAGTATATATAGCTTACTTTTATCTCGACTTGCCCCCCACCCCCCTCCCTCAACTAACTCTGACAGCCGCCACAGACCTGTAGGACGGGCCGTCCCCGAGCGTCAGTCGTGTTCGCGCTCGCCCCCGCCGCCAGCAGCCCCGCCAGTCTCTCCGTCGAGCCCCCGCCCTCAACCTCCATCACCAGGGCGGTGCTCAGCTCCCCCGCTCCCCCGCGTGGCAGCTGACGTCTGCCGCCTCGTGCCTCGCTGTGACGCTGTGCGACGTTCGTGGTTGAAGTTTGACGTTTATCAACTTGCGTGGGAGGCAAGCCAGCGGTGTGATTATTGTATCGGCCTGTGGCGAAGCTCGTTTGTGTCTCGATAAGCGAAGTAGGACGACTGGGTGCGAGAGGGGTCGCCTGGTGCTTGCGGTGGATGTGAGCCACGCTGATCGCAGAAGTTGGACGACTTCTGAGGATGACGCTTTCGCGAAGGGGCGCGGTGGACGATGAGTGAGATGATGCGGGGGTGTGCAGGTCACGAGGTGGCGTGGTGGATGATGTGTAAGTTGATGCGGGGGTGTGTAGGTCACGCACGCTGCGCGCTGAGGTCGGGCGCGCACTGCGGCAGCGAGGCGTTGTTGTATGTGGGGCGCGGACATCGGGGTATGACGTCATGGCGCTTGAGGGGCCGGGGTATGACGTCATATGGCGCTTGAGGGGCAAGCCATGATCAGGTGCTGGATGCTTATACCTACCAATATAATGTAACCTACATGTACATGCGCAGTGAACAGCGCTTGTTGGTCTACCTTCATTATCTGGCTAGCCTATTCCTTGTATTACCTACTCTATAATTTGTTCAACAATAGAAGTCCACCTACAAATCAGTTTGAATAAAGGTTTTTTGTTCAGGCGTGCGACTTCTCGAAGCAATATCGCATTGCATTGTCGCTCACTATATAATATAATGCCTGCCGTATAATCTGAGCAGCATCAACAGTGACTATACATGTACATACCATCATAGGCTGATATAATGGTCGATAATGATGCTGACATATCCTGGCCTGCGTGCAGTTCTGTGGACGCTAAACACTCTACAGCTTGGTGTAATTATGCGCACTGATCAGCGTCAAGATAGGCTACCGGAATACTTGTCATCTCGTGATTACTTGATAAACGGTGCAGCCTGAACTAAAAGTCTGGGTTCTTTTAGCCTACAATTCTAAAATGTAAACCAGGCGCAAATATTCTTCATTTAAATAGTAACCTATGAATGGCTAGATCTATATGCATATCTACAGCGCTAGGTGTAGGCCTAGAGTGTCTGCTTCGCGGTGCATTGAAGTCTACTAAGCAATTGTGGAGGTATCTAGATAGAAGTACATACATTGTATCTATAATAGTCTAGATCTATTTATATAGCAGGTACATTTTGTAGACTGTAGACTATTGGCAGTCAGGCTCTTGTGATTTGACGACGCGTGTGTCAACATTGGACGGTAATGGGCTTACAATGTAGACTAACAGCCCAATTGATAGAAGTGCAATATTAGGCGGTGCATGTAGTCTACGATGTGCTATCCATGACTTCAGTCGAGGGTTGCATACTTGTAGGCTATTGATTGCCTATCTCGAAATATGAAAGTAAAAGTGCATCTTTCCGGCTTCGTATATTGTGTGCTCAATTTTGTGTCACATTATATTTTAGCTACATCGTGTCATAATTTTTTTTAAATAATTTTGCATACAGATTGAGTAGCCAAGGCCTCGTGGGGCTATTCGTTGCGAATTGAACGACCCGATAGTCTACGTTAATTTGATAGCCCACAAGCCAATATACATGTAATTAGGCATAGCACCTACAGCTAGTCTTCGATTTAGTCGGCTAATCAGATCAAACAAAGTAATTGAGGCCTACGATTTGATGCGCGTCAATTTATTCAGTTCATTTAATAGCCTATAGCCTGGGTCTGGCTTAGCGATTAATGTAATAGCTACAGACTAGGTTCTACGTGTACATGCATGT
>JAQIWG010001689.1:0-23213 GCA_034695025.1 Chamaedrilus cognettii | reverse complement strand
GGATTTCTCAAGTTTTTTCGTCCTGTTAAAAGCGAGTGTGTTTCTTTTGAGTAAAAAGGGGCCGGTGTATTGAGAGGGGGGGGTTTACGATCAGAATAATCACTACTTATCGCTTTCTCTAGACCATGCGCTACTTTTCATGCATACATTTCACTTAAAATTTGAAGCATCGAGAGGATTCTATGTATTTGACCTTTTAGAGCCGCGCTTTGTTACATCGACCACTGTTTGAAAAAAAAATTACCACAAAAATATCTTTATGCCAGTGGGTTTTTTTTTGTAATTGGCATGTAAGTTGTAACAGCTGCGATTTGAGAATAAGATATTTTGTGTGTGACAGAGTTGCATTCTCCTATCCACCCCTCCCCCTCCCCTCCTGTATCCGCTCTTGCTGTCCGCTGCCGCTGCTAGTCGTTATGCGCGGAGACACGCGGGCATGTCTGCGTCAAAGCGCGCCGTCTCTCGGCCCCCGACGCCGCCGCAAGACAAATCTCGAATGGACAAGTATTGACTCGAGCGCCACCTCTCGATCGATCCTCGACAACACGCGCCACACATTGTTGCCGTCACCGCTTGAGTCGAACCGCTGGCGCCGAAATAATCTCAAGGTGGCCTCTAGTGTCTCTCGAATATAACTCTTCCAGTAATCGTTCTCACGGCGATCTCTCTAAGAATATTTTGATGTTATTTATAATCCTATTTCGTGCATACATAGTCAACAATGACATGCGCGACTATATGTTAAGGTTAGGTTAAGATTTCTTGCAAACTCCATGATCGACATTGAATGCCCACTTTTAAAATGAATTGTCTTCGTGTCTTGCTGCAAGTATTTAAATTCTGTCACCAGAAATTCATTATTCTAAGAAAATCACGTTATAAAGAACTCAGCATAGATGTTTAATGACGTTAACTGAGACCAAACTCATAATAGAATGTCACGTTTGACTTCCGTTGTGACAACGGCAAAGAAACGGTGTTGTGCATTGGCCTAACTCTCATACTCTATTCAGTATTCATCAAGAACGATTTGAGCGCCAAAATGATGATGGTTTGAGGTTGATAATAATGCTTTCACATTGGCGTCATCAGGCCGTTCTTCAGGCCGTCTTCCGGGAAGAACGGTCATCATGGAATGCCGGCCCTGATGACGCGTCCTGCGGGAAGACAGAGCTTCCTGGACGACGCATGTATCGTCGCGTCGTCTTCACGTCGTCTTCTCGTCGTCTTCTCGTCGTCATCCCAATAACCACCATGTATTTGGTATGTAATCACCGCCTGCGCGAAGACGCGTCTTTCGGGATGACGCATCGTCGCTTCGCTGAAGACGACTGTGTTCACATTGCGATCTTGCGACTGGATTCCGGGTGTCGTGCGGGAAGAACTTTTCCTGAAGACGGCCTGATGACGCCAATGTGAAAGCACCATATGTATCACTGCAAAAGTTTGCTTACACGCGGAGCATCGCTGCAGCGCAGAGCGCACTGATATGAGCAGTGAGCAGCGAGCACCCGTCACGCGCTGAGTGATGTCATGCAACGGCTGTGACGCGTAAATATTTTATAGATTTTCATATTGCGCGCGCCGTCCGGCCCTGTGTGACCGCCCTGAACGATGGTTCGAACACGAAGCGTCAGGATACGGTGCCGCATCCACCAAGCAGAACGAACATTAAACACGATCAATGTCGAATTCGCGCTATTATCAAGGCGGAAAGTGCACTTTGTGCTCGGTCAAACTTTCTGAAGAGGGCGCCACGAATATTGACCTAGCGAATTTGTGATAACGCGTTCAACATGGGGATATTGGCTTCATATTTTCAGTTATTTTTTGAGTAATTTAATATAATTTCTATTTTATTTTATTTGCATTGTATTTTCAAGCATTGAAGCAGAAAATAATCTGACATAAGAATCTCGCGTTTCCAGCAAATGTACGATGTTTTGGTCTAGGGGGACAAATTCTGAATGCAGGGGGAAGTTTTTATGACGCACTCAAATTCGTTTTGTGTCACGCAGAGAGGTGGAAATTTGACAAATATTCCGATCATTCTTTCATCGGATTATTTTTGACCTCACTCGCCGCTAAGGACAATACACCTTGTTTTAAAAAGGAGGGCACGGAACACGCCGTCATGGCTGTAAATTGATTAAAAAAAGGAATGATAATTGTTTTGCCACAGTGCCCAGAGAAATTAGATAAATTCGAGTTATAAATGTTTCGACATGAAAATAGAATTCACTTAATTTTTCTTGAAAATTGTACGCATTCCAGAGGGGCTGGTTCCTATAAAGAAATGTCACGTACAAGATGTTCAAAATGTTTCGATGTGATCCACGCACGATCACGGATTCGTTTGTCGATAGTGTGATGTCTAAGAAGAAGCAGATTTCTGATGACGACCAGACATATGTGGTTCATGAAAAATGCTTAGTCGGATTGTCTCGGCAAAAATAACTGACATTGTCATAATCCGAAGAGGTAAATTCAATCGAATTTCTTCCAAGATGGCTTCCCTGTCACAGCAACTGTCACCAGTCATGAAATATCTTGTGAAATGACATACATATAGACCTACATACAAGAACTACAGAATTACATGCAATAAACTTTTTTTCCAGTTTCTCAGTAGACTCTTGACAACACGAAATGTGTTTAATGTGTTTGTGAACGACTGTTTTGTTGCAATTTTGTCAACTTCACAACGTTGGAAAACCTCGACAATTCTGTTTACTATCGAACGAGCTACAGTCGTGTGTTTTGTGTTTTTTTAAACACGGTGTTGTGATGCAGTTAATTCTCTAACAGAGCGGTAATTTGATGGCTGTTTTTCCTTATTGGTCTGGTTGGATATGGCTGCTGCACGAAAGCATGTCGTTGAGAATCAATATGCACTGATATAATCTTGCTGACTATGTAAAAACCTCGCAAATAACGAGAATTTTTTTTATCACGAATGGCACAATTAAAAATTGTCTGAATTTGCGAGGTTTTAACACAGTCAGCACTACTAACTGTGCAATATGTCGGAGGCTTGAAGCCGAAGCCTTATTTACATCCTATGCCCACTACCACAGAGCGTTCGAATTCATTGCATATACGCTTGTCATCGCCAACGACGAAGGTTTATTGTACCAATGGACCTGATTTAAGGGTTTATGGTAAGCATGTAACGTTTCCATGGAGGCGCCGATGAATTGGCTCAATTTAGGATGAATACAGATGACTTGGGAGACCGGCCGACGATGGCCGCCTAGGAGGCTGCACTGGGAACAGTGACTAACAAACAGACCCTCACGGACAAGACTCGTAAACGATCTTCGTTTGTTTCCGATGAGATATGCAAAGGAGCGAGCAGGTGTTGGGACAGCGGCGCGTTCGATAAGTCCCTACATTGACCTCGACACTGGATAAGATCAGCCCATTGTTATGTCCTTCATCGGTGCCTGTATTAATTTGCTTTCTGATTGGGCTATATCATTAAAATTGCAGTTGAAATAGAATCTTTGTAGTCGTTGTTTTTGTAAAGCTATATTTTTCATTTGTCGTAGTTCTGAACTTACACAGTTCGATACTAAAGTAAAAATGATGATGATGATGATAGTGAAAATGATGATGAAGTTGCTGGTGCAGTGAGACCTGAGTACGTACGCAGCACCGCTGCGCAGTGCAGTTTACACGACTGCAATCAGCGGATACAGCACAAGCCGCTGTAGCTGCCCTGTGCAATGTGCACCTGCCATGCAAATTTAACAATGTAACTTTGATAACCTTGACCATGGCTAACCAAACTCTAGCCATACCCTGTCCCTAACCCTAACCCGGCCCTAACCTCAACTTGCTGACCCTAACGGGGTCCTAACTCTAATTTGCCACAAAATATTTTCTCGCTCGGACGAATTTTCAGTTCAGTTATACAGGAGTGGGCGTGGTATGTGCACAGGGCAGCTCCTCCTACAGCCCATTTCGATACAACGGATGCACCGCGGTCTGGAATCAATATGGCGGCCGTCTGCTGCGCGGCCTCGGCGCAACACGACCCCTCGTTATGGCGAGAAGCGAAATTGTGAACGGCGATAAAACAAACCGCAGGGGACGTTCTAATGCGACTGTACTCGCGCTTAGAACAATAGGAGGCGCCGCGCACGCCGGAGTGACGGGGGGGGTGGGAGGGGGCGGGAGAGAGTGCATCCCCTTATCTATAACGCAGACCCCTGCCTTACAGCAGCGTTGCTGGCCCTGGTCGGGGCCCCGGCGGGCGCTAGCGAGGACGCGCACCGCCTGTACGACGACAAGCTGAGGCGCAGCGGGTACAACCGCCTCATCCGTCCCGTGGGGAACGTGTCGGACGCGCTGATCGTGCACATTGGACTGAGGCTCACTCAGATCATCGATATTGTGAGTGAGACTACTCTGGAGCCTCATTCAGGCATCTTATGAAAATCCTAGGCAAAATTGCATGCAATTTTTAAAATCTTCAATTTTGCATGCAACCTTGTTAAGCACACTACCATGTAAACTGTCCTTAACTGGATTTGATGTAAGCCATTAACCCGATTTCATGAAACCCAGTTAAGGAAATCGTTGTCAATGGTCGTCCGTCCGTTAACATGGTCCGTTAACAACAGTCGTTAACACTGTTGCATGCAAAATTCCGTGCAAAATTCCGTGCAAAATATGCATGGTTGAAAGGAGGCTTTATTCTTAAGATTTTCTTAGGAGAATGTTCGCAAAATGAGGGGGGTCCTGAGGGGAGGTGTTTTGAATTTCTTTCGGGGGGGTGTTTCTGAATTTGAGTGGGGTTGACTCCCTGAGGGGGTTGTTGTATAAATCCCTGGGGCACTTGGAGATACTGCTTATATTGCCCTCGCGGGCAATAGTCTGACTTAAGCAACTGTTGAAACTTTGCGCAAACTTAATAGGGGCCAAGCCCTTGTAGGAATTGCTTTGCAAAGCGTGCGCAATGTTTTTACATAAGCCAACGTGCATACAGATATTTGCTAAATGGTATTGCGCTGGTTTTGTTTAGGACGAAAAGAATCAGATTATGACCACGAACGTGTGGCTTGAGCAGGTGCGTAGAGTTTGTGCTAAAAATCCATATTTCAGTTATTGCGTTCATTTCTTCCCTTCAAGAGTCATTGTCGTAACATTCTATTACAATGACGTGATTTTAAAATTTGTTGTTGTAATTTGCAACAATTAAGCAGATTACTTCATAACTGCCCACATTATATTTGCCTTTTCGGAGAGCAGATCTTCTTTTTTTTAACTTTGTTGCTCAGCATTGTGCTAATCACTGAAGTCTGATTTTATCTGATTCGTACGTGTAATAGCGCAATTAAAAAAAGTATTAAAAAACTCTTTCACTTCCTATATGACTTGAAATCGTATCTCAAAGTCACTATTCTATGTTGACTGCCTGTCTATTTTTACATTGACTTTCTCTCACGTCAACTTCAACTTCAACTTCTCTGCTGCACTCCATCCTGATGGATGATTATTTGCAGGGCTGGCGAAATTAAGCACCTTTGCCAAGGGATGCACGAAGCGACACGAAATGTTTGCCGCGGCCGGGATCGATCCGACTCTCTGCCACACTCGCAATCTGAAGTCCGCGACCAGACAACTCGGCCATGGCGCTCACTACATTCAATTCGCTACTTGTAGGTTTTATTCTGCTGGCCTTGCCCTTGTTTGCAGCGATGGTACGACTTCAGATTAACGTGGAACGCTGATGACTACGGTAACGTGGAACGGCTTTACGTTCCGTCAGGAGAGATATGGCTGCCGGACATAGTGCTCTACAACAGGTCAGACATTTAAACTGCGATCAGAATGTACTGCTAAAAATAAGTATTTCGATGACTCCGAGGCACCATAATTATTTATAATCGTGGTCAATGCTGTTCTGGGTCCGAATCAAATAAGATATTCGTCAAAAATTTGATGAAATGTATTGTTGCTCGCCAGGTATTTTTTTTCAAAATGATATTTTATATAAATTCTATCAGCTGCCCCTTTGGGTGCTTTGGAATATATTATATTTGTTGCGCTGTTCTTCACCATAGAACCAGTAAATGAATGTACGTAGGGACGAGGAATCCAAAAATATGTCACAAAGGCTTTCACCAAATGAAAAAAACCTGCAGATTGATTTCTTGGCAGTCTTTTGGCGATCGGCAGATTCCTCACTAAAGATATTTACAAGTTTTCTTAGAAGTTTTTTTAATATTTGGTTAGTTGAGCACGAGAGGGAAAAAGTATCTCAGCTGCGAGGCATAAATGAGTGACATAAATATAGTTGAACCTTTGCCCTCTGCAGAAATTCTGCCCGCTCCCTCGTTGAAAACTAAAACTGCCAGACTACGCGGCTACATGATATTGTCACAGCGCTGACGGCAACTTCACCGTCAAACTGATGACGAAGGCGACGATCCACTCGGACGGGCTCGTCGTGTGGAAGCCCCCGGCCATCTACAAGAGCCTCTGTCCCATAGACGTTGAGTTTTTCCCGTTCGACGAGCAGCTGTGCTCGCTCAAGATCGGGTCGTGGAGCTACGATGGGTACTCAGTCGATATCATGCACATAGACCTGCCGCCTGGCGCCACAGACCAGGACGTCATAGAAAACGGTCCATTTTATTTTTTTGCTTTTGTTTCATAGCTGACGTTTCAGAAAATGCTAGTCTGGATGCTATGATGAGTGTTATACATAATTTTAGTATCGAAAACGAAACGCTTTATTTTGTTGTTTTTGTTTCGTAGCTGGTGTTTCAGGCCACCTCTTCTTGATGCTAGATGGTGGGATATATTTTATTTTTATTATCGAAAACGGTCCTTTGGCTTGGGATTGGCACTTGGGCCTATCTTAAGATTTGGTTTCGTTTGTGGCAGAAAATGATATCAACTATAATCATAACGATTTATGAACGCCGATTTTTTCTGTAAGTCAAACGCTCAGGGCTGGTTTCTCCGACACCGATTTAATGGTGGTTCAGGATTTAACCCATCCTTTTGCATAGGCTAAATCCGGAACCACTATTTAATCCGTGTTGGAAAAACCAGCCCTTCATCATCATCATCATCATCATCAGCCCTTAGTGTTCTTATTAACATAGGTAAAGCATGAAATTTGGCAAATTTCTTGAACTGATACAACTCACGAAAATTACATGCGCGGAGTTGAAGAAGTTGATAATATTAACCATGTTACAGTGGACAGTCCTCAAAAAAGTGAAAATTAAGTGCAGTAAAATTTCTAAGAGGCAAAACCGCCGAAATAACATGGAGCAAAAATTTCGTATTTTATAGCGGACTCTTGAGAAAGACGGAGCATTTAGCTAATAATAGTTTTTTGTTAACTAATTTTTATCAGTTCATCCTTATGCTTTTTGGCTATCGATGGCTTGCTTCTGTCTTTAAAAAAAAAAAAATGTTGGCTTGAAATTGCGATACAGCACTTCGCAGTTTTATGATCAATTACAAGAGTTTTGATATGATTATGGGTTTAAGAACGTTGCACACTGTTAATGGTTCTTTTTCTTTCCCTGCAGGCATCGACCTGATCGACTACTACAGGTAGGTGGCCAGACGTTCCTTATTTTAAGGGAAGAAATTTATTTGTGGCCATTTGTTCCGTGTCCCTTACGCAGGTATACGGAATGCAAATTGTGTCATATCTGGGCCCTGGAAGGTGCAATTATGCTCAATTTTAACAATCACTGAAAAATTTGGCTTGAGCCTGGCTGTTGGTACAATAAATATATAACATTTAATAAGAACTTGAAAGGTTTTCATATAATAATATTTTAGGTTTGTTTTAATCGTGCATAAATCTCTGGAGGAAATGTACGGTTATTAAGCTAATGCAGTATATGTAGTGAAAAAATTATCTGTAGTCATTGTAGTGAAAATATTGAATCATGCATACTTAACATTTCTTCTTCTATCTTCATAATGCACGACATACTTGTAACATGCTTACATACTTGTAACATGCTTACATACTTGTAACATGCTTACATACTTGTAACATGCTTACATACTTGTAATACTTGGTGTCCCTTATTTAAATGATGAAAATCTGGCACCCCTAACTGCAGGAGTACGGAGTGGGACCTGCTCGCTGTCCCGGCCAAGAAGTATCAGAAACAATACACATGCTGCTCCGAACCCTACCCCGACATCAAGTTTAACATCACGATCCGCCGCAAAACGCTCTTCCACACCGTCAACCTCATCCTACCCTGTGTCGCCATCTGTTCCGTCACCCTCCTCGTATTCTACATCCCGGCCAACTCGGGGGAGAAAATCACGATGGGAATAACGATCCTGAATTCGCTGAACATATTCCTGCTGCTAGTCGCGGAGATAAACCCGCCCACTTCGCTGGCGACGCCGCTGATCGGGAAGTATCTGTTATTCACGATGGTATTGGTGACTTGTTCGATCATTGTGACGGTGTTTGTTCTGAACATTCACTTCCGGTCGCCGTCGACGCACGTGATGTCACCGTGGATACGGGAGTTGTTTCTGAACGTGCTGCCGAGGCTGCTCTTTATGCAGCGACCGCTGTCTGCCACCGGAGCTCGCGACAGGTTAGCTACTTTGATGCTGCTGCACGGCGTACGTTGACCATGTAATAATATATTTAAATAATAGTGTTGCTTTTATCGCAGGCTTTTTATGGACCCTTTTTATCGCCTGGAAATGGAATGCCAGGTTTAAATAAGAACGAAAAAAAGAACGCATAGTCCGTTTCGGTATTGGGGACCTTCCTTTTCTGTGGGCAAGCAATAGCATCCATTTACAATATTGATGAAGGCCAAGGACGAAGGGGACCCTGAAGAGGGACACGGATTGTGTGCACGCGTGTGTGTTAAATGACACAATTATGTGTACACGTGTACAGTCCTTAAGCTCCCAAAGGACTGCACTCAAGGCATCACTAAATGAGTTGTCGACAGCATTAGATGAGTTGTCGACGACAATATATGAGTTGTCGACAGCATTAAATGAGTTGTCGGCATCAAAAATTAGCCTGGTGTGGTTCTATTATATTGTAACTTTTAAAACACCGGAGTCCTAGTCAGCAATGAGAAATCTTTTCCACCTAGCATTACATTTTTGTTTAGAACACCAGCAACTTTTACACTCGTGCCCTATCATTCACATGCTTGAGCAATAATTAATTAATCTCTTTAAAACAACATTATTACCATGCTTCCGCCGCCGATCGAGTTCCTGCAGAGGAAACAGGGATGCCGGAAGGTACCAAGGGCAGGGGGGCACTTCCCTAAAAAGGGCACAAATCATATATAAAAAAGCACATTTCATGCTAAACTAGAAAGGGCATGGGGGCAATTGCACCCCCTGTCCCCCTATTCCGGCGTCCCTGAGAGGAAATAACGATTCAGTTTCAGTTTATGCACTCTGACTGCAGATTGCCGAGGGTCCTAGTCCGAACGAGCCAGGGTGTGGAGGCCAGGGACACCTACACCATCGAGGAGAACCGCCACACCACCCACCGCCTCCCCTCCATCACCAGACGCGACCAGGCGGGGGGCGCCGCGGGCGGTTTGGGGGACAGGGGGGCCCAGCGGAGGAATCTGCTGGAGATGAACGCCAGGGAGGGAGTGGGGGGAAGGGGCAGCACCCTGCCGGCGAACGTCATGCAGGCGGTCATCGGAGTCAACTTTATAGCAGATCACCTCAAGCAACAGGATGAGTTCAACAGAGTAGGCTCTCCCCCCCCCCCCCATGCTTCTTCTCTTCTTGAGACACTTTCTTGTTGAACTTCTTCTTTTGTAATCAACTACAGTTAGACCTATTTGTTTAATTTCTGTTCAAAATTAAATCTATTGTTATAAGGTATTATAGGTAGGCTATAACTATTATCTGAGTCTTTGTTATTCTATATTATGTATTTCATTATCTGTTTTTAGTACGGATCTTTATTTATTTTTTATGATTTAAATTTTATGCTATGGCATTTATTGATTGGTTATTTTGTGCAAGTCGCTTTAGAATTAAGTTCTGTCATCTTGAAGCGCTTTAGAACCTTCGTTGCCTGTCAACTTTGAGAAAAGATTGTCTGGCCTTTAAGAGAAGACTTGCAGTAACAATTCAGACATTGTTTAAGCAAATCTTTAAGCCTAGCCTAGTTAAAGCATAAATTTTTATAGCAAAATATCAGGGGAGACTTTAATTTGAAGATCCCTCAAATTTAAGATGGAGATAATTGATCGCATATACATTTATTGTACATAAATTTGTTGTATTTTGCAGATCAAGCAGGACTGGCAGTTTGTGGCGATGGTCTTTGACCGCATGTTCCTCTGGATGTTCGCCGCTGCTTGCCTGGTCGGCACTCTCGGCATCATCTTCCAGGCGCCCACCCTGTACGACGGGCGTCCCACCATACCCATTTCTAGTTGAACGTTGGGCGTCCCACCAGAATAAGTTTAGTAGGAGTATTACTCCAAAAACGACGTTTTTTTGAAACTCTCCTCGGACTTAGAAATGGGTAGGAGTAGCATTACTCGTAACAATGGACGATGGTGGAGTAGGCCTACTCTAGGCCTACTCCTTTTTTGAAAGTCATAGGAGTGCACTACTCCTGTTTTGTAAGCAGCAGGGGTAACGCTACTCTTATTTTGTAAGGGCAAAACTGAACTCTGCATCCCACCATAGATTACCTATTTCCAGTTGAACGTTGAGTTTCCATCATACCATTTCCAGTTGAACGTCGGGCGTTTCGCCATACCCAGTTTAAAAACTGGCGTGGAGTAAAATATTATAAGGGGATGAACTGAGACGGACGCCCGGGAGCTGAGCCTATAGTCTTCAGATTTTAAGGTTTGATTTGTTTTTAATTGACGTGTATTACAATCTTCACTCTCAGAAACGAACGTTAGAAGTTAGGACAAAGGGACAGTGTGACTGGTGTACTTATTATATAGGCCTAGCACAAAAATGCTGTTTTTACCTGACACACACCGACCCATCCCTTCTAATGCATTATAATGCTGAACCAAACCGCCCCAAAATATTGTACAACAAATTGGCTGAAGTGCTCACCCGCGGAGCCAAAAAAAGAAAAAAAATGGCAACTTCTCATTAACACGTTTTTCATCGTCGGTGACCCTCTTTAATTATATCAGACTCTATTTTAACGTGCGCGTTCGATTCCATAATCATAGCTGTCACGCAAAGTTTTAACGTTTTCAAAAGAAAATAATGTTTGCCAAGAAACTTTTTTTGCGGTTAATGTCAACAAAATTGCTTGGAAAATTTTAAGCAGCATGTCTTGTCTCATATACACTCACCCGTACAACGTGTTATAAAAATCCCTATTGACTATACCCACACTCATGCATTATATAATAGCCATGTGAACTATCCCTCACTGGTGTGTAGTTACTTCAGTACTTCAGTTATAACATTTCTATCATCTCTTATAATGATTGCAAGCAAAATGTTTTCGTATTTCAAAGGCTATTATTGTATTATACCTGTATTATAATATAAGCAAGTGTTGTCTTGATATTTACAATCTTTACGTCCAGTAAATACTTAAATTTATTTATAATCATTGTAATCTTATTCGTTGTGTGGTCAGTAAATTTAATTCTTGGTGACCTATAGCAGTATCACAGTAGCTTCGCTCCATTCAGTAGTCCAGGTCTAATGGTCACAGTTAAGTTTAGCCCCGATAAAACACGCGTAGCGCTACGCCTGCACCTTCTAAAACAGGCATACTGCAACTACTCAGCCTTTAAAACGGTGCAGGTCTATCATGCCACAATTTTTCATTTTCACGCGTAATGCTACGCCTGCCCATTTCAAATTAGGAGTGCAATAATTTACAAAAAACCTAATTTAAAGCGTACTACGCCTGCTAATCATAACCCAGCCAATGGTCCTTAACACACCAGTATAATCACCATTTTGTAGAATGGCTCATTACAAATCATACGATCTGAGCCTCGGTGTTCTATTGAAACTAATTGTAAACATTTTCATTGAGACGAAATTGTAAACATTTATTAGCCTCCGCTCTAATGACAGTCCACGGAAAAGAAGAACTTGAATTTATCGTTTATCCACTGCACACTCTCCAAGAACTATGTTCAAAAATATGTCAATAGGTGTCACCTATTGGTTGCTCGACCTCGATTCAATGCGTGAATTAACGATCTGCGAATAAATTTTTTAATTTGCAGATATCTGCGAATTAACTGCAAATTAACACAAGAAAAGACTAAAATTAATAACGTTTGAGAACTCAATTTTTCACGATATTGTTGAACATTCAACACTTCAAATATGTTTAACACAAATATGACCTTCTGGAACGTTAATGCAGATTCTATGAAGTAAGAATTTAAGACTTCAAGTTCAGAGATATCTTTTTTCATTTGTCAATTCGCACTCAAACTGACAAAAATCATTGAGCAACCCAAAAATTTCAATCCGCGGATTAACTTAAACCGCGCATTGAGTAATGCGCGAATTAGCTCATTTTCAAATCGAGGTCGATCAACCAGCCATAAATTTCTCACGCTAACAGGCTTGGTAGAATAATCTATTGACATCGATGGTGCACACTGCAAAGTGTTCTAAAAATATCAAGCGTTACCAAGGTAATACCCGAGGTCATCATCCATGACCTCCCATGATTAAGCGTTGTCAGATACATTAATAGTAAAATACAACCTTCCAAACACAACCCAGGACACATTAACGTGCACGTATCTATGATTCTTGTCTCCTACCCACTACAAGATTATTCAGTACAGTCATAAAAAGACAAAAATACAAAATACAAAGAAATAGAATAAGCTGCTACACGTGAGCCTACTAAGCATACTACGCACACTTTGACAAAAACTGACGATGAAGGCAGGCAAAACACTCACAAGTACTTCTTACTTACTTACGACGTCATGTTCTGTATAATTATGATCGACAACAAATGCATCGGATACATATAATCAATTTGCTACCAACACGACAATGAAAGCACTGTACAAACTTCATGAATTCACAAGTCTTGTCAGCCGATCAACTCTAAGCAACAGTAGAAGCTCTGTTCTGAGCTTAATAAGATCATTCAAAGATTAACATATAAATCAGTTTCACATTAGCTAAAGTGTTTCTTAAAATGACAAAGATAAAAATAGCGAAATAAAACCTCGAGAAAATATTCATCGACGTTCTACAAGAAGCACTGAAATATAAACACAAACGTCTTACATGTGAAATTGTCTGAAAGAGACCAAATGCAAATTCATTCTTTAAAACAATCTACCGCTACTCTAATTACCCTTGCTGAACCCTCACCCTCACGCCACTGCACTGATGTCTCACTTAGATCCAACTTCAAATTTGAGTGCAAAATAAGTGCAATTTAGTTTGTAGTCCGAATTAACCAATGGAAATCCACGAGAGTAATGTATTGAATGCTCTCATTGGTTAATTCAAACCATTAATTCAAACCAAAGTTAATTCGCACTAAAATCGAGGTCGAGCAACCAGCTGTAAACAAATTGACTCTGATTATCTTAACGTTTAAGAGATATCAGCTCATCCTGAAATCGGGCCTTAGTTCTCAGACAACCGTGTCATACTTCGGTGGGAAAACATGCTTCTCAGGTGGGATTTAATCACAACCACCAAGATTGCTCGCACAGCGAACGACAAACTTACAAACCACAGCCTTGTCCAAGAACCTGCAATTATAAATAGATTCGTAACTGCAAAGCAGATGCAAGCATAAATACGAAAGCACATCCGTCAGCACAAAGGCTGCTCCAAGCATCGTACTGGTTGTTGAAGACTGACAAACGATTTGATGAAGTTCGACACAAATGACAACGCATACTACATTGTACGACAAGTATTCCTTTGTCGAAAGGTGAAAAAGTTCTTTAATTATTGGCCATCTTGTTCGGAAGCTTCTCGGTAACGGAATATGAGTTACTTATATCAGACACAATAATATATTTCATGCAATACAACACATGCAAATGGCCTACATTGCAAAGAAAACAAAAAAAATTAAAATTATAGATGGCGCTAAACGTCCCGGACCAACAAAACAGCAAGTGCCATACCCAGTCACTATAGTTACAGAAATAAACTGAATAATTTCTGTTAACAAAGTTAACTTTTGAAAGTTGTAGCTTCAAAATAATCATGCCAAGCAGTTTCTTCTAGATGCATATAGATGCATTCCGCATGCGTAAACAGTGAGGCTTGCATCAATTCCCTGCAGATAAAAATGTAACAAACATGAACTGCTGTGATTAGCGCGATAGCCTATTAGAGGACGCCATCGCTATGCTTGAACTTTGGCAGCTTCTCAAATTTCATTGCTAAATGTTCGCCGTACCCCCCTGCATCATACAAAAATAGTGTAGGCAGACTATCAGCCTACTGCAGTGCAGCAGCGTATCGTAGCCTACGCAAGTAGCCCTAAATATCAGCCTACAAAGCTCGCCGCTAGATCAGCTAAGATGCTTGTTACCGACATCAAATTAATTAGATTTATCGACCATCGTAGCAGTTTAGTTGTGTCATTAAACTCCAGATAATTATATATGGTTAAATAGACTCTCATTGAAAATGTTGTTTTTCTGCTAAATACCTATCTGTTCATCGGCGGATTATATCTAAAAAAGAAAACAGACGGAGAGTCAACAAGCTAATTCATCGTTATATGGATTAATTTACATCAAGACACCGAATCTAGCATTTTTTCAAACTCTGTACTTAACTCTGGCCCTAGACATAAATTTGACCTAATCGTAACATAATTACAGCAATAATCCAAACTACAGCCCCTACAAAACGTAAGAATTAGACATGGCGCACATCCCTGCACATCCCCCACACTCTGGTGTTAAGCATCAAATTCTTTGCAGATACAGCTGTGAGGGATGCAGTTGTACTGGGACAACGATCGCCGCCGTAGCGGATTTATCTGCACGAATCCTCATGATGAATGGCATCAGACATGCTTCACTATAAGAAACTTGTTCTTTTGTATAATATTGTGATAGTATAACGAACAATGATCGCTGAAACTTTTAGATAACAACCTAGTAAGATCAACGAGTTATTATGCGTGATAAATATACACACAAGTTTTGCATTGACAGTTCTGCAAAAGAGCTATGCGTAGCAGCTTTAGGTTTGAGTCACGGTAATAGCGCCATCTATGCATGTCATTTTATGCATAAGGGCTATTCACTGCATTTAGTGACAGAGGATCGCATCAGCTACGCATCTTATGCGCAGCAGCAGTGCACATAAGCTATGCACGATTGGCGAGCGGTTGCAGTTCGGTGCTGCCTGGGTCAGCCTTGCGCGCGGCGGCTTGGGTCTTGTTCAGCTGCTCTATGCGCGAACTAGAGTCCTTCACAAAGACCTGCACACACACACGCAACAAAAAGTCTTAACGTAAGGTTCTGTTTAAAATAACACATCCCGATTGTCCCAGACATGACATTAAACTGTGTCCAACAGCCCTGCCCTGCAGCCATCATTGGGCAGGTTGCGCATTAGGAAGGGCATCCGGCCTGCGAAATCTGAGCCAAAAGCCAGTCACGGACTCAAATGTGTGTTATTGGTCCACCCGAGTGCCCTGAGATGATGCTGGGTTCGGGGGGTGCTTAGACGGGTGGGTGGTGGTTTGAGAGTGAAGGGCGGAGCCGCGGGGTGACCCGCCGGGACCGGAGAGGTGGAACCAGAGTTTTTTGATCCTTAGGCTCTGGACCGATGTCATCATTCCTTAATTATATTAAGCATTGGCTCAATTGTTTCTCCCCCTGAAGGTCCCTTACACTCCCGATGTAACTCCCGATGCGTGGCTTGTGTCTGTGGCTGCAAATGGTCTACCCCCGCATGGCAGGGAAAGCAGCCACAAAATGCAAAAAGAGAGAGAGATCGGAGCCCGTTGGGCGGGACTATAAAGGTAGATCAAAGGATGTAATACCATGAGAGTAGAGTTCATGTAGTACTCCTTGCCCGGAGAGCCGTCGTTCATCTGACAGTCCTCACAGAAGCACAGCAGCAGGGCATCCACCACCATCTGATGCAGCAGCAGCAGCAGCAGTGCAGTATCAGCAGCAGCATCAGCAGCATCAGCAGCAGCATCAGCAACAGCAGAAGGGGCATCAGCGCAATGTCAACAGCATGGGACGCAGCGTGCCTAACCATCACTAGCGGCAGCATAGATCATTTCATTTCGGCACAAAAAGAAAAAAAGCACAACTAACCAACTCTAAGGCGTACGATAATATTCTCCATAACTGCCGTGCAATGCACCTGGCTTTTTTTCAATTCAGTTGACAATATAAACGAACATATCGCTATGACACACAAACGTGACTTGCATTATTCATGGGTGCTAAGCTAGCACAAAGGCAAGCCGGGGAACAAAGAATTGACTTGCAGCCCAGGGCTCCCCTGGCGAGTCGTAAACGGCAAATAAAGAAGGGGGCTGTTCTGTAGCGGCCCTTTTTACGCAGAACCGAGCTGTAATAGTCATTATTACTACACACGATCCTTAAACTACAAATCCCTCCCCCCTCCATGCAGAGTCGTAGAACGTACGTCGTAGACGGACAGGAAACAGTGGCCGATGAAGAAACTGAACACACAGACGATCGCGACCGGGATGGCAAAGTAGTGAAGGTCCGGCACGGTCTGAAACACACAACCAGTTGAATGCTTACAGATTCTGATACACAATACTAAACATGTACATAATATATACTTATACATCACTACATACTTCAATAATCTACAATCATGACCATTTAAGGTCGTAAACCGTACACAGTAAATCAAAACCCGACTAACAATCCTAACTATCAAAAGATCACAGGTAAGAGATGTCTGACAGAAGATGAAGGGATCTAGACTACTCAATAACGTCACTGGACGGTGAAATAGACTCCAAACCTAACCATTAGAAACAATGAACAAGAACCTAACCTAAGAACAAGAAACGAAGAACAAGAACTTAATCTAATAACAAGAAGGAAGAACAAGACCATACATAAAAACTAGAAAATAAAAATTAGAATTTAACCAAAGGACTCAAAGCAAAGAACAAAAACTTAATCCCAGAACAAGAGGTTAAAAACAAGAACCTAAAATAAACACTAGAAGCTAGTAACAATAACCTAATCCAAGAATAAGAACCTAATCAAGAACTAGATGCCAAACTAAGAATAAGAAACCCACCTGCAGCCAGACGACGGCGCAGGCGCAGGTGGCGGCCATTATTCCCACTTTGCCGAGGAAGAGCACAAAAGCTCCGACACTGTTGATGGCGGCTACGCGCAGAACGTTGCTCGTTAGGATGCCAAACGCCTGCAGCGAGGAAACATTAACACCATCATCATTATCCTTTTTGACATCCATTCTAATGCGTTACAGGCCAGCCTGTAACGCTATGTCCACGTTAACACAGGTTAGACGTTCATATTGGGACTGGGTTTTTACGGCCGAATGCCCTTCCTGTCACCAATCAGAATAATCAATTACTCTAGACAACGATTATCAGCTGGCAACACTTGTGGGTGTAAGAGCCTTGCTTAACGGTCTGTAACGCACGGTTTCATAGTTGCGTCGCCGGCACTTGAAGCCAGGTCTCTGGATTCTGTCTGATGCCTTAAACACTACACCACAGCGCCTCGCTGAACCCTCTTCTTACACCAAGCACCACAACTGCATAAATCACCTAGCAATCTGAATTGTCCTCAATGCCTTTTGCAATTCTATTTAACTAAAAATCAAGCTTACTAAATGCACGTGCATGGCTACGCTTTGCGCTGATAAAACATGCGTACCGTTACGCCTCCCACTTGTGAAACAGGCATAGTAAAATAGCTGAGCCTTTATAATGCGTAGGCCTATGCCACCATAGTGGATTTTCACGTGCAACGCAACGCCTTCCCCCTTTTCTATCAGGCATACAATTTGCATCTAATCATCAGTTTTGGCGTAATACTAAACTTAATCCTGTGCATGAGGACGCGGAAAAGAATAAGAATAGGAACTGCAACAAAAATAATCACACAAGAGAGCATGGCACAAGATTGGGCAGTGTACTGAAATTGAATGCCAAGGACCTGTCATGTGGCGCCAGGCTGCAGAAAGAGATACAAAATTTTTCCAGAAATGCTGCATATGACTTGCGAGAGTAAACATCCAAGAAATGTAACAAAATTGTCTCAGAATGCCTAAATGCATAGCAACTTAGAAGCGCGAAAAACATAGCAATAAACTGAGAGGATATACCTCGAATATATACCGATTAACTTAAAGATACTTTTCATCATTTTCAGAGTCCTTATGGTAATCAAAGATAAATTTTTGGTATATTAGCAAAAACCACAAAATTCTAAAAAGTACGGAGCCACCTAGAAACAAACCTTTTGAGCAGCTGAACAAAAGTTTGAACCGTCGATGGCTACAAGCATAAGACAAAATGGTTCAACACCTACTAAAAATTCTAAAAATTTGTCAAGTGCAATTTCGATCGAATCAGTAAAAATTTATTACATAAACTGCTGGAACAAAAAAAGACAATCACATCATCAGTTGGCAACACGAAAACAAGATCAATTTGATAATCAAACGCATGCTAAACGAGCCTAAAATCGAATCTAATCGCATTATAGCAAATTAAATCACATCAATGCAATGATATTTATATCACAAGAAATACGATGCATAATATCAAATTTAATATTTTATATCGTAATCGGTACAGAGACCGACTACGCCGGTCTCTTTACTAAATTGTTTAACAGTTTATGAGCAGGGCTGTGTTCTACGGGGAGTGACATCATGTGTTACAGTCAGCTTGCATATTGCATATTGTAGATCTTGCTTGCATTTATAATGTCTGTCGCATGAAATAAAATTAACGCTTTCAATATGAAAAGATCATGAAACGATATGCCCCTCCTGCTAAATTCTAAATCTAAAGCATTTCACCGATGATGGTGTACGCATTCTGATTGATGAACTTGAGCAGTCTCTCAAGACACCAGAGACAGCAGATGCAACACTTGAGACAACACTGGGCGCACGCGTTCTGACTCGCCTCACATCTAGACAACAAAGCAACGCACAGTTTATAAAGCTAAAATGTTATGTAAATCTAAAATCAACCATAAATTTATCCTAAACGAACCTTAAACTCACACCCAAGCATTGGATATTCTCAATAGAGGCAAAGAATCGGAAGATATAGGGGAGTCTCGTCGTCGGAAACGTCCAACCTGTGCCAGCACGGAAAAGTGGACGTAAAACGTAAATGATGATGATGATGAACCATTTTCATACAGTCTGCCAGGATTCAAAATTCTGACAGCCCACTTTTGGAAAATATTATACAAGAAATTATAAAAAATAACTATAAAAAATTCATCAACTTTAATTGAATTAAAAGCATACAAACAGTACAAAATAATGCAACACAACAACTACATAGGGACTCACTTGCTCTGGATGTACATGAGAATGTATCGCGGTATTTTGACGATTGTGATGATAAGAGATCCAAAAGCCACGGAGCCGATGTGGTGCAGGGTCAGAGTGCATATCGCCTTCATCGTCGGACAGCTCAGCCGACTCTTATCTCTACAATAAGAAACAAATCTACGACATGCGTTTTCTGGTCTTGCGCTGGTTGTTTAAGGGTGGATTCTATAGACGTATCTTTGTTCCCACCTCTACCTTTATCTTGGCTTACGAGACAATTTAACGACAGCCCATAAAAAACTGCCATTCAAAAAAGCATTTTGTTTGGTCCATTTAAATTAATATACAATATCATTAAATAAATATGACGTCATAGATTTCGAGCTAAATTATTTTTATCCACACTGAATTCAAATTAACATCATTATTTCTCGAAATTAATTTGTTAAGTTTTGTAATTCATAAACATATTGCTTGTTTTTTCGAATGGCAGTGAAGGGCAGCCATTAAATTCCGTTCCTTCGCAAGAACTTTGCTTAGCCGGGCGTAAAGGAACGTCTATAGAATCCACTCTAAACAAGGCTGAGTATTTTGTGATCAGATAAAAATTGCTACAGAATAAAACTACTACAAAGTGCTACTGGCACTTTGTAGTAGTTTTATTATATATTATAGCCAGGATACATTCGATCGCATACATCACTGTTGTATACATGAATTGAACTGCAATCATTGAGTCGTCGTGACTGCGGACATTCTGCGGCAGTAGCTCGAGCCGAAGTCTTGGACAAAAACTGAACAATTGACTGAAAGACCAGGCAGGGCTTGATCTGCCAGTCGCCAATATCGGCAAAAGAGAATCTTTTTTGCACTTGGCGAAAACCCTTGGCGAATATTTATTCATCCTTCGTTCTTAGAAGCTCAACCACTGGCTCTACGGTGATGAACAGAGCAATTAATTTGATTTATTCCAGTGCAGCCAAAGGGAACAAATGTGTAACAAGTTTGGCGAAAAAAGTACAGCCTGGCGAAAAAACATTGTCTTTCGGCGAATTTTTCGTAAATTTTTTCAATACCCTGATCAGGCCCTGAGGCCTGGCCTTAGAAATAAAATACGACACAGAACTCACTCACACTGTGAAATACATAAATAACGCAGATCCTCGTTACATAAAAATTAAACTGAATAAATCAAAAACGACTGCAACAAAAAATTATTATTACTATAATAATCATCGTTTTTGACGTCCATTCTTATCCATGTTAACGCAGGTTAGACGTTTGTATTTGGAGCTGGGTTTTTATGGCCGGGTGCCCTTCCTGTCGCCAACCAGAATAATAAATTACCCTGGACGATGATTGTCAGCTAGCGACACTTGTGTGATACAGCCTTGCTGAAGGGCCTGTAACGCCATGGTTTCATAGTTGCCGGCGCCGGGACTTGAACCCAGGTCCTCTGGACTCAAAGTCCGATGCCTTAACCATGACACCACAGTGTCTCGCACGCCTACACACTGTAACATGATTTGATTAATACAATATAGAAAGAACCTACACAGTGAAATACAAGAGTGCCACGGATCCTGATTACGTTAAAAATAAACCCATTTCGATTTCAAAAAGGTCGTCAACTTGAGAAAAAAAGAAATTCAGACACCACACATAGACTTTTAAATACCAGAGTGCCACGGTTACTGGTTACATAAAAAGTTTATCCTGGTTCAATTCAAAAAAGGTGGTAACTTTAAAACAAAATAAAATTCACATGCTATTCACACAGCGAAATATCAATGCCAAGGATCCTGATTACATAAAAAATTCAATCTGGCTATATTTCAAAAAGCTTGTAATCTTTAGAAATAAATAATATAGAAGTTAAATAACACTTACACGGTGAAGTACCAGAGCGCGACTGATCCTGCGATGACAAACTGCTGGCAGGCGAGGATGAATTCCGTGCCCCAGATCAGCGCGATCCCGTGGATCCACCAGAACTGAGCGGGAAACCCCTGCGGGATGTACTGCACGCTCGTGAAGCCGCGCGTGAAGTTGGCCGTCGCGGTCCCTGGTCGACAACAGACAATTTATTTGTTCTTTAATTTATTTATTTATTTTTTTTTTTTTCGATTTTATATTATTATATTTATATATATTTTCATTTTTTTAAATGTTTTTTGTAGGTCAGCTTTTGTACACCAGTATATAGTTTTCGTGTGTGGCAGAAATATTTTTGCGCAGTTTTTTTAAATTTATTTTTTCATTTTTTTTCTGCTGCTTCCCCATATTGTGCGTTGACTAGCCTGTGCTCAGATCTTCCAAACAGTTCTATCGTAGTATCAGTTAAATTATTTGTTTATCGACTTTCTTTATTTTTGGCTAACTCTGTTCATTCATTATTGCATGACAGTTTGCTTGTACTGGGCTGCGGTTTGTCAGCCTATTTGCAAATAAACGAAGATGTATACAAAGACTAAATACAGTTTGGTTCTGTTTAAGAGAACCGGCACGGAACCGCTCCCCAATCTTTAGTCAACTTTTATGACTAATGTTTACAATTCACACTTGTATCTCCAAATGTTAAACTGCAGTGTAACATTTAGAGCCATACACATACTTTTGTTTTTTTGTAGTTAGGGACCGTGTGTAACACACACCGGACTTTATACAGTCCGGTTCTGTGCCAGGGAGCACGTACAGAACCACTCCCCTTCTCTAGTCACCTTTTACGATAAGCCCGGGCAGCTCTGGTCTGCAAGCCAATACTTCGTTCCCCGGCCTGCAAAGCATCGATGAAAATGTCTACAATTCACATTTGTACCTCTAAATTTTAAACTGCAGTGTTTACAACATTTAGAACTGCACACACATATCACCATATAGAACAGAACATTTCAATTAACAACTGCACATTCAGTGTACACCTTCGCATTAAATAATGCCCTGCATTGCACACATATCACAACCTGTACCCCCTCGGGAGAATGGACCGACCGAGTGTGTGGATGTGCGCCTGTATGAGCGCCCAGTAGAGGACAAAGGTTGCGAGGATGAGGAAGGTCCAGAGGGGCTGCATGAGCAGCAAGGGCATATCCACCAGACACTTGCCCGCCTCGTGGAACAGCGCAACGACCAGCGCGATGCGCTTGCGCAGGATCAGTAGGATCAGCAGCAGCAGCACCTGCAGCAGCATCAGCAGCAGCATCAGCACCAGCAGCACCTTCAGCAGCACCTGCAGGAGCAGCAGCAGCACCAGCAGCAGCATGAGCAGCATGAGCAGCATCAGCAGCAGCATCGGCAGCAGCATCAGCAGCAGCATCAGCAGCAACACCTGCAGCAGCAGCAACAGTTGTCTTTTTGCTTATTTTGTAGCTATCTTGTAACGTGTGTAGCACAAAGACTATATGCAGTCCGGTTCTGTGCAAGAGAGCCGGCACAGAACCGCTCTCCCTTCCTTTGTTGCCTTTTACGACTCGCCCGGGGAGCGCTGGGCTGCAAGCCAAGTCTTTCTTCCTTGGTTTGAAGGGGGTATCAAACGGACAAAAACCCACAATTATAATTATTATTATTACACGCGTGGAGTGATGTTGAATAACAAGTGTGGAAGCGAAGATTTGAGAAAAAGGCTTGTAGACTGGGTAAATTTTAATTATATGTTGATGGTGGCGGCATTTTATGTTTACGGCTGGCAAACATCATTTCTAGAG
>JAQIWG010001688.1:0-23222 GCA_034695025.1 Chamaedrilus cognettii | reverse complement strand
TCAAGTAAATATATTTACTTTTGGCCGAGTTATCGCGAATTCGCTAGGGGATTGTTTTTTTATGCCCCACTCTGTATACATATACGGAATACTATTATAACAATAAACAACTGACGGTAAAAAGTGGTGTGTACGCTGCGGAAAATATGCAGTTTATTCGTACAAGACAGAAACTATTCAAGACAGAATGAATAAAACAAACACAGAATGCAGAAAGAAGCAACCAAAGAAACGAACAAAAACAAACAAAAAATACCAACAACCATCATTTCAAGCTAAAAGTCGACAGCGATAAATAGGAAGATGTTGACGTCTAACCGGATGTCAGGTCTAACCCGCTAGTTCGTGTTTTGAACACACGTTACTCAAGCGACTCTAAACTGCATTTCGCAGTGCTCTGCTTTGAAGTGGTGTAAGCGCCGCGCACCTTAGCTTTGGCAGGCTGGACCTTGATCTCCTGCACGACGATGCAGTCAGGTTTGACCATCAGCACGACGGGACAGCTCGAGGTCTGCGTCATGCAGCACACGAGCCCGGGGTGGTTGTGCACCTCCATCCACTGAACCAGGGCTTGGCCCCCGTTGGTCCCACTGGCCCCCCCACTGCTGCCGCCAGTGGCGCCACCACCGCCAGATTTGCTTCCATTAGTGCCACTGCAACATGGCATCATAAATAATCGCGATTAGCCACAAATGCCAAAAACTTTAAGTTTATCCATCGCATAAATTTATCAATACGTTTCTAGTTCTCCATAAAGCCATTACACAAAAACACCAAGCTTTTCTCCGATTCATACTCATATCTCTGATCCATGTTCACACAACTTGCAGTTCTAGCTCAAGTTCTGTACGTTACATTATTGAGTTGTTTGATGAGACTGCCAACTATACTGCGGAAGGCACAGTGGCTAATGCGCCGATCCAGTTTTCTGAGGCCCTCGATGATGTCTTTCGACTCGAAAACGGACTATAAACCCGACATAATTCCTTTTTTTCCTTTTTTATTTAAGTGCCTTCACAATCCATGCAGTATTAATGCGGCAGCCACTACGTTGGTTAATTCCCTGCTGCTGCCTGACCTCTTGAGGGTGATGGGGAAGAGGGTGCTCAGCTCGTCGCTGACCCTGCTCACGGGTGCGGCAAAACTGCGCCCCTGTGCGTAGCTGAAGAACAGCAGCTGCAGCGTGTGTGAGTAGTAGATCGAGACCCCCCCACCCGCCACCGACCCCCCCACCTCCTGAAATACACACAGCATCACGCAACGTTCCTTAACGGCCATACACGCATGGAATAAAAAATTCTGGATATGCCAATTCAAATTATGAAATTAATATCAAACATCACAGCAAAGATTGTTTGCTTCTTTATCTTAAATACGGTGTTTCAGGACGCGCTATGAGGCCACCTGTTGGCATTCAGGTAAATGTTTCAATAATGGGGGGTATTTGCAGTTTTAGGACCGTGTGTAGTAACAAAGACTATTACAGTCCGATTCTGTGTCAGTGACCCGGCACAGAACCACTCCACCTTCATTAGTAGCCTTGTAGGACTCGCTCGGGGAGCTCTGGGCTTCAAGCCAATTCCTTGCTCCCCGGCAAATGGAGGGTAATGGGATTTTGAGACATTTGTTTAAAGACGATCAAATGGTTACTTTGCGATATGAGTCACTAAAAGGTGATGTATATTATTTTAAAACCCCTCAAATACTGTTTTCAACATCAATTGCTAAAAGTGGTGTCAAACTTGCCTTGATGTCGGGATGCTTGACGTCGAGTATGTTTGTAATGTAGAAGGGCCCGTGCTGGGCAGAGCTGGAGGGGTCAAGGACCTGTGTGTACACATAGCCCGAAGAACCCATCAGCACCAGGTGACACCCCTCCACCCCCCCGCTCTCCCCCCGAACAAACGTCACGTCGCGAATCTTCCCCGTCGGCAACAGGAAGTAGAATTGCGGCGAAAGAGCATCGAGGGAGAGATCATAGATTTTGACAAAGTCGGCGGTCACGATGGCAAGCTCAGTCTGGGACCCAGGCAGCCAGATAGCCTGTGGGCAAACAGCAATCGCACATTAAATAATAATAACAATTAGCTGTTAACATTCATTTAACCTCACTCGAAAAACAGTTTCAAATATGTAACAAAGCATAATAAAAAGTGGTGCAAAATAAAATTCAAGAAAATGATTACATCAAATATTCATCAAGGAAAAGAATATTTAACAGCCATTCATCAGGCTCAAAAGATGACAGCAGCCGACCATGAACTTCTCGGTCCAAAACAATCAATAATTGGCTCCGTTAACGACAACCTGAACTCATCTGCTTTCGCAGTGAAGATGATATCTAGTGCTTCGCTGCCACACTAAACAATGCGCTGTTCCCACGCAGGCATTCATAGCGAATAAATTTCCTGTGCTTTGCACACACAGATCCCACCTTGATGATAAAGTTGCCGGTCTCCAGGGTCGGATGCAACACAAGGTGGTCGGCCACGGCGCCAGAGCTTGTGAACGTCAACACGTGACAGTCCTACACGTGTGACAGTCACGCATATTAACACCTGACAGTTCCACACATGTGACAGCACTACACACGCAACTGTCCTACACATGTGACAGTCCTACACATGTGACAGTCTCAAAAATTAACACGTGACAGTCATACACACCAACACGTCACATTTTCCAGTTTCATTTCCCATCGCATCTAACAAAATTGCATCATTTGTGGCCTTACCTGGCTGAACACTTGTTTTACAAAACTTCATTGATAATATCTAAAAGAATTCTGTAAATCACATTGAGGTGTGCAGATTCGATGAGACCTACAACAGTTATCAATATACAATCAACAATTACTATTATTATTAACAATAACTATCAATTATATAGCACTATCAATCCGAGCCAATAATGCGAATGATTGAAATGCAATGTTGGCTTATTGCAAAAAACAAAAGCAGAAGAAGGAAACCTTGAGTCCGCAGACAGCGAGAAAGTCCTCGTTGGCAGGACTGCCGGCGATGCTGAGCACCGTGAATGGTATGGACGCTGAACTCAGCCTCTGTGCAATCAACATGCAAGACACAACTTCAACTCCCCATTCAACGATTGGGTATAACCAGTTTACTATTTTACTTAGACAATTTACATTTACTTGTTCATCCTTACCTAGATTATTTTGTAGTCAGAGTGGAGGGCAAAGTTGGGAAGGGGAGGGGAAAGAAAACGGAGAGAGGCACTGCGGAACGATATAAAGGAGCGTGGCATGAGCAAGGAGATGCAAAGAATCGGGAGACTAACTGCGGCGGAGTCTCACTGTAGGAAACATCCAACCGGTGCCATTGCACAAAAAAATAAAACTAAACTAAACCTAATTTTTATCGTGTAATCTGTCAATGTCCATGTTTTCACACAGGTTTACACGCATTTGCCCGCCCTGTTAAGGACTGCTAGAGCTGGGTTTTTACGGCCGGATACCTTTCCTGACGTCAACCAAATAAATCATTATCTGGCTAGCATGGAAAAGTGGACGTAAAACGTAAATAATAATGGTAGAATTACTGCATGTTAGTTTCATACTTTCCACCCCAACCAATTTCCCTTTTAATCAGTTCAGTTAACACGCAAAGATTTCCTGTCCAGCAGCACTCACGGTGAGGGTAAGTTTTCTCTTGCTGGAGTGCGCCTGCTTGAGCAGGGCAGACAGCTGCAAGATGGTCACCTTGCCCTTCTCGTTGCTGACCGCGAGGTGCTGTCGCTTGCCATGCGGCGACGTCAGACAACACATACCGATGCGTCGCAGCACATGAGACGTAATCAGCTGACGGATCGTCTGACCCTGGTCGCCCCCGTAGTTGATGCGCACGTTCTCAAAGGCACCCTCTTGCGAGCCGAGCGTCGCCATCTGGCGAATTATTTTGCTTTCGGTTAGCTGCAAGTTTCAACTTCCTTTCAACGTTATCAGCATTAAAATGGAACATGAAATAATTCTACAAAATCAACATTCTGCTTATGCAGTGAATTATTCAGTCATATAAGGCCGAGTTGTTCAATAGAGAGTTATTGGAACCGTAGTTGAACGATCCAGGATTGTTTGGACAACTCCCCAATATTGGCGTGTTGTAGAAACAATCCTGGATCGAATTTGCATGATCCGATTGGATCGTGACGTCATTTTTGTTCTTTGATCATTTAAAACCAAATAACTCCCTATTGAACAACTGGGCCTAAGTGTGCTATCACTCTAAAACGTCACAAAATATAAAGGTGTCGTGTCAATCCTTATAACGGATTAGAAAAAGTATTTTTAAAAGCTACTAAATTCATTTAAAAAATAAGTTTGACAAAACACAATATAGCAACAAAACCCATTTCAAACTTCCTTTGAAATATAACTCAACACTATCCTCTACAACAAACACTATCGCACATGCAACATAAAACGTAAATTCTAACAACCATCACAATCAACAATTCAGTAAACAGCTACTACCATGAGTGTGTCGCTATTCTCGATGCCCTTGGGCAGCTCCTTGAGGTCCCTCAGCGCCTGCTGCGCCCTGGCGACGCCCCCCAGCGCCGCCAGGTCCTCGTAGACGACCGTCAGACTGGGCATGAGAAACTGTAGCAGGTCTATCAGCATCACGTGAACGCTGCTCGACGTCTACACACGCAACACGCAGAGGATTCAGCGCAAATTTGATCAGGGTCCGAGGGTAAATAAAAGGGTTGCGATTAGATGCAGTTAAGATTTCCAAAACTAAATTCTCTATAAATAAACAGCCTATTATTAATCTATTAATAGCCAACCAAAGACAAAGAGCAATTCAGCTGTTCGACCTGACTTTCTTTGCCGATTGACAGCTCTCAATGCAAACACTTTTCTCGTTTCTACATACCTTCATAACATCCAAACAGCGCAAGTAACAACAACATGTAATTTTAATACCAAATTCACTCCTAGACTTCTCTTATTTGCATAAGTTTTCAATAAGGAAAACAGAAACAAGAACACAAGACACAAGAGGACTTACAGTGCAAGCTATCAGCTGATCCTTGCAGTTCTAAAACAGACAAGCAACAATGCAGAGAAGCAGCCGCCTCTATAAATCTACCAATTGATTGTATGAGCTCATACAATCAATTGGTTATGGGACTGTATTATCAATTTTTGCATTGAATCAATAGAAAAGCTCTCAAAGTATTTATTAAAACTAAAAAAGTTACTTGCATTCTCCAAAATATATAGTGTATACGCTGAGCTTAATAACTGCTCATAATTTTATCTTCAATCAAGCTATAATACACTTTTATTACTTTCTCTGCAACTATCACTGCATGATACTCACTCCAAAACATAACTCCATGACATTCTGCATCTCTTCTTGTACCCCTATGTGTATCTCTTCTTTTACCCCTACGTGTATCTCTCCTGTACCCTTATATGGATCTCTTCTTGCACTTATACGTGTACCTGTATCTGACGCAAGAACGTTTCACCCAGTTTGCTCCCAGCACCCCCCACCCCTTTCTCCCCCCGCTCTCCTCCAAACTCCCTCGCCCCCCCTGCCGAAGGGTCTGCGGGTTCCTGGCCCCCCCCTCGTCTCGACACGCTCCCATCAGCCCCAGCGCCCCCCGGGGCCCCCACCCCGGCAGCAGCTGACGATGAATTAGGGGGAGCAGTGCTGTCTGCAGCCGCCCCTCCCCCTGATGTAGACGTTCGCTTCACCAATGCCTAGTCCACAGGATTTTCAGTATAAACTCTGCCTACCACTGGCACAATGCCAATTTTTGCATTAGTCGCTCGATTGCTTTGTTAAAATGTCCCATGTTTCAGTGGAAAATTCTGAAGCGAAGTTCACACTGATCAAAACAGTCAATTTTTATTTGTTAATAACTGAGCGACCCCATCGTCACTCACTGAGCTTACGTACGGACCAGAAGAAGAAAAGAAGAATCGATATGGACGGAGCGTAATCAACGCATTAATAATTAATTAATTAAGCATTAATTCACACAAAAGATGTGTAGATCAAAACAAAAAATTCACATATTGATATGGAATACACACACCTACAATATCAATCAAGAACAACATACTCACAAAAAAATACCTATAGCACCAATGGAATGAATACAGCAATGCGATTTACTTTTGCAAAATATGCTCAAGTTTTAGCAAATAAATATACTATTCTGTTCGTGCCAAAAGGGACAAACAGACAAGCAGAGACACGGGGAGAGAGACAGAGAGAGAGATGTGTAGACAGACCTGGCAGCGGTTGTCCTCGCGTGCGCCACAGTCACAGAAGAAAGATCCGTACTTGGCGTAGGAGAGGTCGTGGTCCTTGTGACACACGCGTGCACAAACCGTGCACACACCCACACCGTCCACCATCTTGCACGTGTGACAGTGATACCTGCACCACACACACACCACACGCACTTTGCACCCTGCACCACACACACATCATGCACCACACCAACCATATACCATGCATCATTTCATATCAACGTCGACTATCTAATAAATTAAATGACTGAATTACTGACGCAATTTGTTCATGGGTTTTGGGAGTTGAAAGTCCGTGTGCAGTAATGAAGACTATTACAGTCCGGTTCTGCACGAATGGCCACGTACAGAATCACTCTCGCCTCTTTAGTCGACTTTTACTTGCCCGGAGAGCTCTGGGCTGCAAGCCAATTCTTTGTTCCCAGGCTTGCATCTGATTCCATGATCGATTTTGTTGTTAGTCACTATTTGGGGCACAGAAAACAGGCAGCAAGAGGCCGTGGGTATTCATCTAAAATGTATTATAACCAATTTAAAAAAATTAAATGTTCAGCTATACGGGTGTGAAAAAATCTATTTCAAATTCACATAGTGTAGCCTATATCATTTCTCTCTTTTCGACACTTTGATCAAGGCAGCTATGCAAATCTGACACTGTGTAGAGAAGTTGCACAATAAAAAGCTCACAAACTACATTCAAGCCATAGATATTAAATCTGCATTATCACTGCAGATTTAAGTCTGCATAGATATTATGCACAGACTTCAAAACATTGTGCATTGAGCCTAACTTTGAAACATTATTTCTAATCAAACTGAAATGCAATAAAATTAAATCATTCTTTTTAATATACAGATAAAATTCATATATATACATTCATATATATATTCTTCCACATATACAGACGAAATTCCATAATTTACATGTTTGTGAACAATATCGTTAACTATACTAATTCACGTAGGTATCGCTCACCAATGCTGGTTCATAAACTCTTTTTGAGTCACCGTGTAAGTGCACAGTTTGTTATTGAGCGATTCATCGTCCTGTAATAAAATTATGCAAATTAGGATAAAACCAACAAAAACAACAATAAATTTTGAAAATAGATACCATACCAATGACACACTCCGAAACTTTTCTGAATTTCAGAATTTTCAGTGATCACTCTGGAACCCCACGCAGAAACACAATGGCCGAAGAAAGTTAACGTTTTCCGTTGAGCTCTAAATTTCAAAAGCTGTACAAAATATGATAATAGAGAGCCTAATATCGTAATTAATTACGTATGATGTCATTCTATCCGTGCAAAGTAAGCTCATGCTCGCGATCTTTGCTGGCGACAGCCAAAGGTCGGTCAGTTTCGAATTCAAACTAATCGCTAAAAGTTGCCATTTTGGTGAACTGTGCCAGCGGCAAAAAGCGATCGCTATTTAAAGATGTACTGTATAATTCATTAAGGTTAATTTATTTGCAACACAATAAGTGATCTACTGGTGGTGGTGGTGGTGGTGGTTTTGGAAGTAGAAGTACTGGAGTGTAGTAACAAAGACCATAACAATCTGGTTTAGAGCCGCGGGGCCAAGCAAAGAAACATTTCTTTAACCACCTTTTACGACTCGCCTGGAGCGTTCTGTGCTGCCTGCCAACTTTTTGTTCCGGTGTTCTAGTGACCAAGTAACGTCTTCTTCTTCCTCTGAAAGTTTAAGGACCATGTGTAGTAACGAAGACTATTACAGTCCGTTCTGTGCCTCGGCCTCGGCTCTACCAAGCACAGAACCGCTCCCCCCTTTTAAGTCGCCTTTTCGACTCGCCCGGGAAGCTCTGGGCTGCAGGTCAATTCTTTGTTTCCCAACCTCCAGGGGTTAACATAACAAAATCAAGATTTTAGATTAATATATCTGCAAGAGACAATCAGCATTCTAAGATGTGAATGTGTAATTAATTCAAACATGAATTACCGAGTCGTCTCCCATCGATTCGTCGTCATCCTGCATTAGTTCATCGCCAGCCTCGCTGTCTGTGTCAGTCAGTAGATGGAGCTCTGTGTCCGCACTCACCGGGGACACACCACACGCACCCCTGCACACACCACACAACATACACCCCTCTGCAAGCCGAAAAACAAAGAATTGGCTTGCAGCCCAGAGATCCCCGGGTGAGTCGTTAAAGGCGACCAAAGACGGGGGAGCAGTCTGTGCATGGCAATCCGCGCAGAACCAGGCTGTAATAGATTGTTACTACACACGGTCCTTAAACTCTCAAAACCCAAAACAAAAACACAACATACACACCCCAATGCATTGCTCAACACCAACCACACCATGCACACACACACTACACGCACCAAAAGACACATCTCATATCATGCACAAAAACCACATCCTGCACTACACCCTGCACCACACAACACACCACGCGCCACTGCACAAACACACCACATACTGACCTTCGTGCTGGTACAGACAGGAATCCTGATATCAGACACTGAGAAGTCAGAGAAAAAATGACAAAAACCAGTCTAAAATCAGTTGAAACGCATACATTGACATGCAATCAAGAGTTGTGACCTGTCGGTGGTCAGCTTGAGAGCGCTGAGCACGTCCCTGATGTACGCGAGCAGACAGCAGGCCGAGTCTAGCATCACCTGGTGCTGCTCACACACCCACATACAGCGGCTGTGATATCGGAGCGTGGAACTATTATTCATTAATAAACCATGAACACGGTTTATAAACAAAACAATTCTTATTGTTTTCCTATGATATGAAGGAACGTGGCAAGAGTAATAACATTGGGCTTAGAGTCCGTTTTGGCATCTAGTGGTGTCATCGGTTTTATTTTGTTTTCTGTACTTTAGGGACCGTGTGTAGCACACAAGGACTATATACAGTCCGGTTCTGTGCAAGAGAGCCGACACAGAACCGCTCCCCCTTTCTTTAGTCGCCTTTTACGACAAGCCCGAGAAGCCTGGGCTGCAGGCCAATTCTTTGTTCCCCGGCCTGTGTGATGTCGTCGAGGATCTGAAAGATGAAGTGAGTCCAATGACAGACGCAAATAATGGGGAGATTATTTTAAATTATTGTGGAGGAGTCTCGTCATGGAAAACGTCCAACCTGTGCTAGCATGGAGAAGTGGATGTAAAACGTGAATAATGATGATGATGATGACTATATAAATATTATTTTAAAATAAACAGTCAATATAAAAACAATGTACGCCTAAAAAGAGAAGAGGCCTGCGACGCAGCCAAGACCAGCAGATCAACTACGTTGGATTACAGGATTCTTGAACTTTAACCCGTTATATTTTCAGTCGATCCACTGCTGTAGATATTGATGTTTGACATTTGTCATTTTTATGTTAAATTAACAGAAATTTAAAGTCCAAAATATGAATGCTTTGCTGAAATACAGCGATTTATATCGCAGCATATCGTTTTTAACACTTATTAGGTCTGGATTTTTCATCAAGTGCTAAAATTAAATCCGAGGTTATGACGTCATCATACCCTATCAACGCACCGAAAGCTTTATCTAGGATTCATTTAACGACATGTGAATTTGAATGGTTTTCCGATATAAATCCTGTATTCAAAATTTAACACTTGATGGAAACACTGGATCTCACCCTGTACTACATTGCTTAATAATCATCAGAGTCATATAAAATCTGAATATCGATACAAAAAAGTGTGAACCTACTAAACTTCGTTTACGAAGAAACAATAAAATTATACCTTTCCATCTGTTTCGTTTTCCTGAATTTTCTCAATGACATTCTTCTGAGCCAAGAAATTCTTGCTGTCAACAGAAAATCAACACCTTACACTTTAAATTCAACAATCACACTATTTAAAGCAAACTCCCAAATTAATATCTCTACACAATCCATTAATCCAATCCATGTACGAAACAACTCAAACAATGCAGAACTTTTCAAAACCAACCATATCTGGAGCCAGCCAATGGCGGCCTGAAAGAGCAGGGCATGCCCCGCCCCTGATCCCGCCCCCGCGAGCATTGTCATGACGACCATGAGTTCGGTGAATCCTGCGGCCGCGTCCTGCGAAGCGGCGGACAGCATGATGGAGCCCATGGGGATGAGCGCAGAGAGGATGGTGCGCGCCACCTCCTCACCAACGTGACTGCGCATTACACATTTGACACCTTTCTATAATGCGTAAAAACAACAATCATCTTCATTTTTGACGTCCATTGCAAGACTGTAATGCCATGTCCTTGTTAACGCGGGTTAGACGTTTATATTGGAGCCGTATTTTTACAACTGGATGCCCTTCCTGTCACCTACCAATCAATTAGCCCGGACGATGATTATCAGTTAATGACACTTGTGTGAACAGCCTTGCTGAAAGGCCTGTAACGTATAGTTTCATATTTTACATTTTTATATAAATTTGACAGCTTACTTAACCGTACCTAACTTAATTTGCTTTGAAACTTTAAGTAATGTACACGTTCAGTAAGTGCAATTCGCTACATTTGGGTGTCAAAAGAATGATAATGGATTCAATGGATGACAAATTATGAATATTTACCAGTTGCCCTTGACGATGGAGGAAGTGAGACTTTGAAGCAGCATACGGTTCTCCAGAATCTTCTCATCGTCAGCGCCCTTCAGCCAGACACAATATTACCAGCTAGTTATAAGTAGACTACAATACACAAAACATGACTGCGCAAATATATTTGACACCTTTTTATAATGAACACATTTAACAAACACATTTTCAAAATGTACAAATGCATTTGACATCTTTTTTAATATCTCATTGGTTTTGCTGCATTGTAGTGAAAAAACTGATCAAAAAGGCTTAACGTTGCGCAATCTTGCTAATGCATTTTAAATAAAATATCCGACTACGGGTTATATAGTCCCAAAGTCCCAAAGTGTCCAAGTCCCAAAGTTCAAAAGTCCCAATGTTGCTAAATGCATTTTAACTCAAATATGCGAGGGGTTAAAAAGTATAAGTGCTTTGAATAATATAATCGACATAAGAATGATTAACTAAATAATATTTTAAATTAATGAAACAGTTACCAATGGTTATTATTGTATTATTAAAACGCTAAAGAGATAGTCCAACATCTTTCCTAGTGCGAATAAAGTGAACAGTGTTTCCCAGTGAGAACTCATTATTCATCGCACTCTCCCAACTATACTATAGTTCCATATATAGTTCCTTCTCGCTCTATACTATAGGACAAGCAATCAATTTTTATTAAAAACAGGGAAAACTCTCTTGGATCTACGATCCGTTACTAACCCATGTTAGTATCAAATAATGAACATACAGTCGACAATTTTGCTGATGATATAAATGATGATGACTAAAGTGCATAAATCTAAGAAATAACATAAATAAGATGAATAAACGCCCCTGCGCCTGCGAGTTTAAAGACTGTGTGTAGTAACGAAGACTATTGCAGTCCGATTCTGTGCCTCGGCTTTACCAAGCACAGAACCGCTCCCGCTCTTAAGTCGCCTAAACGACTCGCCCGGGGAGCTCTGAGCTGTAGATCAATTCTTTATATCCCGACTTAAGGGATTAAATCAATAAAGGAGACAGAAGACAAGATTAAAGTTCACCTTGGCCCCAGAGGGGGGTAGGATCATCTGTGTGAGCCAGTGCTGGAGCTGGGCCGAGTCAAGGGTCGCGAGGCTGCGCAGCGACGCACACATCGACTCGTAGCTCCGGTCTGCCGGGCTCTTGTCCGCTGCACCAACCGCATCAATAACATCAGTCATCATGCACTAGATCATAAATAAGATGAATAAAAGCCCCTCCCCTCCTCTAGTGCACCGTCAAACGGCAGTCCCTAGAATCCAACCTCTTCACACTTAAAAACCCTCTGCCATTCTCTTCATGTTTCCATACGATTCTCTTTCCAGTAATTATCTATCATTCCTATTCTCTTCCTTCCCCTCGTCTTCTTCCCCTCCATTCATCCCTCCAGAATTTCTCCTATCAATCACTCACCTCTCATTACGTGGCCAATCCAGTTTTTTCTCTGCACAATCATATCCACAGGTATCTTTTTCCTCAACTCTTGTCAACATCTCCTTTTTTATTCATTTCTCTGTCTAGCCAATTTTCTTTTGGACAGAGAACAGAACAAACGAGGAGGTGTTGGCAAGAGTTGTTAATCAAAACAAAATACACAGCTATTTGAAGGGAATCTACCGAAAGATAGCTGTTTGAGAATTAAGTGCAACAAAGAGTATTTCACCAGAAGCTCGCAGTGCAGTATTCAAGTGAAATTCATCAAAATCCGCATAAGCGGAACTAACTGATATTAATTCACTATACTTCTACTGCAAATCACTCATAAAATCTCATTTCATTGCAAATAGCAACCACGTGGGTTGAACAAATGTCATTTTTTATTGGCAAAAATGGAGTTCATTAGGTTACTTAGCTGGACATAAAATACCATAAAATATAGCCAATTGGTCAGAAAAAATACCATAATATACAGCCAGTTAGATTGGTCAGAGAAAAATAATGCATACCTAAGAGCAGAAGTCGATTAAAGAACTTGAGCACTTTGGTTCCATAGGCTGGAGTGAGGTGCGCATGCGCGGTGGACAGCAGAATGTTCGTCAGCTCTAAAACCATTTGACATCATGATGTATAGCGCAATACAAAAAAATGTCCAAATCTTAAAAATTTGATCAACACCATTTTTGGGACGTATGTCAATAAATGTTATAGCAGGACAACATGGCAATGATCATCGTTGCACTTGTGCTTGAACAGTTTTGCAGCGAACGAAAAAGAAAATCATGCCAACATCATCAAGAAACATATCTTGTGCAAGCAGCAGTGGCAGCAGCGCTTTAAATAGAGATCTAAAAATAAATTGTCTGTTTACGAAAACGAACGTCAAGCAGCAGGCCTAACCAAACCTTCACCATAACCTAGCCCCAACAGAACTGCAACTCCAAATCCTTGAAACCCAAAACCCTTACCAGGATTATTTCACCACTAGTCGCTACTCGCCAACAGCAACGCAGCGCAATCTAAAACACTCAACTTAAGACAAAGCATAAGCATTTTGATTTTTGGGGTACTCGAAAGTATACGCTCTATATATACACTTATATATTTAAGATTAGAATTTACAGAATACATTTATTATTTAATGCGTCTACAATTTTGCCTACCATTGTTCTGAGCGTAAAACTTTTCCAGAGCGGTCTTTCCCGCAGACTTGTCCAGTGTTGCCTCCAAAAAACCGAGGCACTCATGTAGAATGCGCTCATCCAGTCCCCTACAAGTCACAGAAATATACCGTCAGCTCAGGTCAGGATGAAAAATTTGATTGCGATTAGCATGTGAAGTTTGAGATTCAATTTAAAGAGCTATAACTTTGTAACAATTAAACACAGAGCAGCAGATTATGACGGAAATGGGATACACGCAATGTCTGATTTCTTAAAATAGCAGAGATCACCAAGTAAGATGTTACTACATACAGTAACACTCTGAATCTTATCCCTTCAACTTTTGAGCTCGCTAGGAATGGCTAGATAATAATCACTGTGCAGACAACAGACAGAGCTAGCTGTTTCGCTACACTTCACCTATATTTTTCGCACAGACATACACTGTAATGTTGCATATCAGTCAGCAGAGCACCAGATGTAAAATAGAAGTCTTACTGGCATCCCTGATCGCCGAAACGGACTTCAATGTTTCATTGTTTCAATTCATTGTTCTTGTTGTTACTACTTACACAAAAGTTCAGATAGCCATGTCTCAAACGACAAGAGGGGAAGGGGGGGATTTGAAGCTCAAGGACGATTGTGTAATAACAAAGACTATTACAGTCCGGTCCAGTTCCTTGAGGTCACACACAGAACCGCTCCCCCCCTTCTTTAGTCGCCTTTTACGACTCCTCCGGGGAACTCTGGGCTGCAAGCCAATTCTTTTTCCCCGGCTTGTAGGGGACTGAGCAACAAAAAGAACCGGTATAAGCCAGTACAAACCCGTCGGGCATCATCTGACTGACGATGATCTTGTGACAGCTGGTGATAGCATGACAAAGGAACCCAGTCGTGAACGCCTCGCTCTCCACCGGACCAATGAAACGGTCCAACACAACGACGACCTTGAAACCAACCAATCAAGCAATGCAATACAAATGGTGAAAAATTAAATTAACACCGTCAAGTACCGACTATCTAGATATTAAGTTTAGTTAAATGGCCATAAATTAAATTAAAGATCGACAATTCCATATCAAGCAGTCGACTGTCATGAAAGGCATTAGGTAACATCTAAAAAGAAATACGTAATCAATTTTACATAAAACAAACAACTGTTATATGAAGCTTATATTCATCATTCGATAATTCAACACAGAATACAAAAAGAAAAGAAAAACTCAAATAAATACAAACAAATTTTTATGTTTCATAACCGAGAAGTTTTTAAGCTGACAAATGGCTCACGTGATCGGCGAGGTATTCACAGGTCGCATCAAAGTAGAGCGGGAACAGCGTGGATATCATCTGGATCTGATTGACACCGTCCGGGAACCATCTGTAAACCATTGCGTCGTAAACCCAACTTGAGCAATAACCCCAACTCGGTGGCAGTTCTATCAGGCCACAATAGGAAGGCAATCGCCTCAAGATCACTGTTATTAGCCCATGTCAGGGAGTGCAGCCAATGTTTAAATGACACCGTACAGTATGGAGTTGTTTTCTAGGCAAGGACACCTCAATAAAACATCCAAATCAACAATACTACTGCACATTCTTGTACGCGATATGATGGAGGAGGCGAACTGTGGTAGAGGACACTACTACACCCTGTACAAAATATTTGAGAAATATGAGTTGACCGTTTACTTGAAGTCTGTTACTGTATAGTGTCTACTGCGTAGTGTCCTATAATCAGAGATTGCAAGTTGTAATGAGGATTTAATGGCTACATCAGTAAATTTCGCTTCCCGCAACGTCGACATCACTAAAAAGCTAAAAGAAACGAACTGCTTTTTCATATTGTTCATCAGAGAAAAGTAACTCTAAACAAAACTATACAAAACTTTATGCAAAAGGCAGCACAGTCATTTTAAAACCATTAACATTTCTAACATTGGCTCCTAAGCAATAAAACTCAGCAAATTTAAAAGCGCGCTAGCGGAAACGATGCCACGTACGTCGTAAGGTCAATGCATAATCGAACAACAGACAGCAGGACATGCTTGAGAGAGGTGTTCAGCGCGGTCGATGATTGGCCTGAAACCAACCAACCAATCAGCATTAAGATAAATTTTCGTTGTTTGACAAATTGATTGATTTCTAGAAATTTCATATCACTCTTCAACACCATTGTTGTTGGTGTTCCAATCTCTTTAGTCGCCTCTAACGCTCTTGCTAATCGTTCGGGGAGTTCTGGGCAGCAAGTCAACTCTTTTTACCACGAACTGCATGGGAATAAATTGGTGGTGGGGTTGAATTTTAAGGACGGCGTGTGAGTAACAAAGACTATTACCGTCCAGTTATGTGCCTGAGGGTCGCTACAGAATCGCTCCCCCCACTTTAGTCGCCTTTTATGACTCGCCCGGGGAGCTCTGGGCTGCAAGTCTATTTTTTGTTCCCAGACCTGCTGGGGTAAGTTTACATGCAGATGCTTGTCAATCAATCATGCTAGGTAACCGCTGACATAAAAGAAGTGTGAAATGTGGAATTAATGCCGTACCGGAAAGATTGGTGAGATGTGCAGACTGGATGGCATCCACGTAACTCTCAGCAGGCAGGATGTCACTGGCAAATGCATTTCTCTGCGGCACAACCATCCCTCAGTATATTATTTGAAAACATATCACACGCGCATACTGTATACTGTACGCACCGTCTGCACTCCTGTGCAGGGGTGCAACCTGCCTATGGGGCTAGACTGCTAAATATTTCTGTTGAAATCGACTTATTTCAACGTGACTTTTCGTTCACATTGACGTCCAGCCTTTACTAGCACAGAAACGTGGATGTAAAACGTAAATAATGATGATGATGCTGACTCAACTATTTTGTATTTTTCTACTTTACACAGCTACGCTTTTGATAAGAATATATGACAATAGTCAGTCCTACTGAAGGATTTCACAGAATACGGACTACAATAGGGATTGTATTATGTGCCATGATTGTAACTATGGCTGCATGACCTTGCATACACGATAATATCTGTGTTCATGTTATTGCAAATGCAATTCCCCTATTGCGTCATGGTCTTGAACTCGTATATTGCTGATGTAATTGACTGCCATAGGCGCCACAACAAAGATCACATATATACATCTAATCTGAACACTTATATACAATATACAGATGTCATTCTGTCTCAAAAGACTACAAGTTCACTTACTACAAGTTCACTGGTACCCACCACTACCGGCACCCACCAGTATCAGTACCCACCAGTCCCGGTACCCACTCAGTCCCGCTACCCACCACTACCGGAATCCACCAGTACCGGCACCCACCAGTCCCGCTACCCACTCAGTCCCGGTACCCACTCAGTCCCGGCACCCACCACTACCGCTACCCACCAGTTCTGGTACCCACTCAGTCACGCTACCCACCACTACCGGCACCCACCAGTACCAGTACCCACCTGTTCTGCTACCCACCACTACCGGCACCCACCAGTCTCGGTACCCACTCAGTCCCGGTACCCACTCAGTCCCAGTACCCACCACTACCGCTACCCACCAGTCCCGGTACCCACCCACGACAGGCTGACGGGGAACTCGTTGCCGGCGCTGCCCCCGCTACATTTGTCGCAGGCGAGGCGCACGGGCGCAGGCAGCAACTGCTGCACGGCCTGCCCGAACCCGCTCATCTTTGCCCCGCGCCCCGACCCCACGCGCAGCACCGCATTGTAGGCGCGCAGGGCTGCGGGGGTGAGGGGCGGGGGGGCCGAGGAATCCTCCCCACTCACGGCCGTCACGTGGCTCAACAGGCCCGACCTGTGCGCAGCAGAGTTTGAACCAGTGATATTTTAGTTTTTAATCGATCATCTTAGTTTTAGTTCAAATGTAGTTCGGGATCTATGATTTTAGTCTTACATCAGTTTTTGCTTGAACAATCACTTTCATTATCGTTAATGATTAGCCGTCGTTTTCATTAACTAAAATGTAACTCGTTTGAACTCAACACTGCACATGCCAGAATGAATTTTTTAAGAACCAACTCAACTAAACCAACAACTCTTCAACCCAAAACCATAAATCTACTCTTAAAAACGGCAGTAAACCTAATATTAATCTAATCTCGACTCCAAAGGATTGGTGTCCCTTGAAAACAGGGCATATTTAAGTGTGTAGCTTTACACTAAATGTGCAGTTGTAATGAATGTGGTTTAACGTTGAATTGAGTACTGTACATGATAGGATGTGTGCACTTGTGCAGTTGAGCAGTCAAGACTGGAGACTATAAAATTGGTGCGTTTTTCATAGATGCCAGCCTTTCTTTACACTACCATTATTGCATCTTACAGGCTACTGAATATTAAATATTTTAGACTTGATTCTTGTTTCAAATCAGTCACTGCTAACCGACAGCAAATAGTGAACTAGTAGTGGTTTTCAACGTTTAGAACCGTTTGTATCAACAAACAGCCCTAACCTTACAAAACTCCAAACAAAACTCTGGTTCCATCAGGTTGCTTGCGACATTTATCATAGCCCAGGGAGCTCTGGGTTGCAAGCAATTAAGTTCGTTTGAGTGACTCCCAGACTAAACTCTACATCTCACAATTATGCCTAACAAAACTTCACTACTACAAGCTTCACTTTACAGAAAATTAAAAACTAATGTTAAAATAATTTTACTTCAAGCCAAAAACGCACTACTAAAAAAGGTAGCTGTAAGAATTACCTAATGTAGACAGAGAGCGAACGAATGACGGGCAGCAGGAGCGTCATGAGAGCCTCACACGACTCGGCCAGTCGCGCATCCTTCTCACCCTGAAGCCAACCACACGATCACCATCCGTATCAAACACTTGCATCGTAGCACAAAACGTGCTAGAATAGACGTCAAAAACGGTATTAACATTGAAAATGACTGATGAAACTAATGAAACCGATGAAAGTTGCAGGTGTTATGTGATCTGTTTAATAGTCAATGAATAAGAATCTCATGATTTCTACATAAGAAGGTGACAAGGTCCTCACGGGAAGAGAACATTATACATGGAAAGTTAAAACCTCTTCCTACAAAAATCAAAGTTAAATTGATTCCAAGTTCTTTAACTTGGGTCAATGACCTTGATCTATAGTAATGTCTGATATCATTGATGCGACAAATGAACAAGAAAGAAGGCAGAAGTGGACAGATATGGTGCTGACGATAGCGGCAGCAGCAGTCTTGGTCGTGTGTTCATCGAGAGTTGCGTGAGTCTTGGACACAATGGCGTCGAGGGTGTACAGCGTCGACAGTGATGGCATCGCCGACATCGCAACATAGTCCGTGTCATCGGGCACCAGCAGGCTCGAGATCTAACAGCATCAAATAAATCGACACTACATCAACGAAAAACTTGAATGAAATTTCATAATTTTTGCAGAAAAACCGAACACATATTTATCCCGAAAACACAGCTTACTTTCATATCTTCAAATATTTGTAGATCTACTGGAACGTGAAAAAATTAACGAGCAGCAAAAATTTATATATCAAATGATCATCATTCAAGGTTAGCAGTGATCAATACTCAAGGCAGTGGAGTGTTGAAGATATTAGGAATGTCTAAATAATAGTTTATTACAATAAATATAAACAGATGAAAAAAGATCTATAAAGCATTCTAAATGGTCAATATACAACAGGGATTAGTACACAGGGATTAGTACACAGGGATTAGTACACAGGGATTAGTACACAGGGATTAGTATACAGGGATTAGTACACAGGGATTAGTATACAACAGGGATTAGTTTGCTTGAGTCAAATCATAACCAATTCGAGCGTCCAGAAAAATCATACTAAACTGTGTCAGAGTGGAAGAACCTGATTGGTGAGGTAGTATTTGGTCAGATCAACGTCGTAGTGCACACCAGCCGTGCGCTTGATTGCACCAGCACACAGACTCTCTGCGCTCTGAGTGGTCAGGCCCTGCTTGATGAGGTAGTCCCTAGTCCACACCTGCGCCAATCACAGCACTCTAACCATCTTACAGGTTACTGAGGACAGACATTATAGCTAAAAAACAGCATACACAATGCCGAATCACAGCTCAATTCCTTCATTTGACTCGATAAATGGCAGCCAAAAACTCTGAAAGAATAAAAACCATAGTCTGCTAAATTAAATCGACTTAAAATTCATATCAGGCTTAAATAGTTTGGCAACTTGGCATAATTTCCATCTGACAAATGTAGACTACTAATCTGTAAGCCATTTATCACTCTCACGGCACAACGCAGTCATTTATTACTGCATTTATGAATATAAATATTTAATAAATTTTTATTTCATTTTTATTTTTTATTTCCCCTGTAGAATCTGTAGAATTGCTTATGAAAGCAGTGAACCAAAGACAGCAAAACAGCAATAACTTTTCAAAAAATTGTATGTATAGACACAATTTTTGACTCCCAACACTAAAATTCATCGTTCTGGTATAAAAAATATTTTTGTCTGAACAGCATACAGCATAGATTCTTGTTACATCCAAAACGATTAAATCCAACCGCCAATAAACTTTCACCGATGCATTAATTAGGTTAAACTCTTCAATAGCGCAATTGTTTGACCACAAAATTAACAGAACACGTCATCTTACAGTAGTGGTTTTGGTTGCGGGAGTCTAAGGATCGCTTGTAGTAAACAAAGACTACTACAGTCCGGTTCTGTGCGGAAGCCCAAGCACATAACGCTATCCTCTCTTTAGTCAGCTTTACGAATCGCCCGGGGAGCTCTGGGTTGTAAGCCAATTATAGATTCCCCAGCTTGCAGGGGCTATTTTCAAGTAGTGTACGTGCCTGGAAGGCTTTGTGCGGAAGGCGCGGCACCCAGCGCAGCAGGTGCAGGGCAGACAGGTCCTTCAACTCGAGCTGACTCGAATCAAGCCCGGCGATGAACTGGGCCGAGGGCGGCAGGCACGCGAGCAGGCGCCAGCACACGATGAAGTGGTAGTGCACTGCGCACGCCTCCTGCAAACACACAGCTTTATTTCTCTCTTGCTTTTGAGCTTCCTGCATACTCACACATCTTTATTTCTTGTTTCAACACCTTTTTTTCATTATTTTAATATTTGCCTATTCTTGTGTATTCTTACTATTACTGAACCTAGCCACAAAGTAATCAAATTCACAACAGGAAGCATGTCCGGCTGAAATAAAGAAGAGAATCTCTACGAAAGGGCATGATGCCCAAGTAGCTACTTTTTGTCATAATACTTCTGTATAGTATTCATTAAGGGCCAGTTGTTCAATAAAGAGTTATTTGGTTTTAAATTATCACAAAATATAAATAATGTTGCTACTCAACCAGAAAACGCAAATAGGATCTTACATCTGATTTAAACTCGCTAATTCTGGCGTCCTTAAATTAGACCTGACTCAAATAACTTTTAAGTGAACAAAAAATCCCAGAACCCAGTCAAGGCCTAAAAAATATTGTGCATCGTATTTCTGCACAAAACTAAAATGTTGATCACAATCACAAAATTGTGCAAATATTAATATTAACTGTATAGGCCTCAAATCCTTTCAGAATATATTCTGTCTTACATTAATTTCATTGACGTTAACTGGACACCTGCCTAATAAAGTATGGATGGAAATCACCAAGATGGCACGCACGTACCATATTGGGCAGTTTGTTGTGGTTGACCTCTGCCCTCCGACAGCCGGCTAATAGCAGCGTGAGAACGGACTCGTAGAATCTATTGTAGTTGAGCTGCTCCGGGTTGCTCAGCAGAAAGCTGCAAGCCTATCGCGCGCAAGAAGAAAAGGTGTCAAACGATAGAATTTTTTTATAACATAAAAAACCATGAAGATTTGGGAAGAGAGGGAAGTTAAAGTTCAAGGACCGTATGTAGAAATGAATATGATCACAGTCTGGTTCTGTGCAAGAGAACCCATAGAGAACAGCTCCCCCTTCTTTTTTTGCCTTTTATGACTCGCTCGGAAAGCTCTGGGCTGCAAGTCTTTGTTCATAACCGCAAGGATTGGAAATATTCAAAAAAGTTAACTGTTCTCCCATATATTGCTGCATTTTATTATACTCTCAGGAAGCTCTGGCTTACGGAGAGATCTATTTAAAAAAATTAAATCACTAAAGCAGTTCTTCAGGGACGAATTGTGACGTAAGGCTCAAGAATACAGGCTCTCAAGAATTTACAAATTATTGAAAAGTCTAATTATCAAGCACTTGAATAAAACTACTGATGTCGACAGACCAAATGAACAACATTGCAATTTTTTTTATTCGCTTTAAAAATCACTAAATCAAAAAACTAACCCACATAAACTACAACATAACCATTACCACTGAATATTAAAAATGCAAACAGTACACCGCACACGATCTGACACAAAATTTCTTCTTCTTCCCCGGCGAGTTTAAGGACCGTGTGTAGTAACGAAGACTATTACAGTCCGGTTCTGTGCCTCGGCCTAGGCTTTACCAAGCACAGAACTGCTTTCCCCCTCTTTAGTTGCCTTTTACGACATGCTCGAGGAGCTCTGGGCTGCAAGTCTATTTTTTACTCTCTGACTTGCTGGGGCAACACACAAAATAGTAATAATACAAGGCAATACACAAAAGTTCTTCTTCTTCCCCTGCGAGTTTAAGGATCGTGTGTAGTAATGAAGACTATTAAAGTTCGGTTCTGTGCCTCGGCCTTGGCTTTACCAAGCACAGAACCGCTCCCCCTCTTAAGTCACCTTTTACGACTCGCCCGGGGAGCTCTGGGCTGCAGATGAATTCTTTGTTCCCCGACCTGCAGGGGTTGCACCACAGATCTCAAAACTTATTTCAGTATTTGGAGTTTAAGCATTCCACATTATTTGAGTGTGCATTAGCCAATCTCAATTTCAAGCAAATGTCAAAAATCCAAAGACAAGCCGTAACATTGAACTGCCCTATAAAATGGAGAAACAAGACGAACCAATCCGTCCACTTTGGGTGTGTCCTGAGTGCTGTAGTCTGCAGGACCAATGTTGTAGAACTTTGGCCGCACCTTTGGCTCTACAATGCATTTAGTGTACATTTTTAGATATATTTACAACTATACTTGATCCGCATCAACATCATGAGAGATGAACAGAGATCAAAGACTCAAATAGAAAACATCAACAATAGACTGGCATAAAAAAAATTGTCATAGTCCGGAATTAGTAATTATTTAAATCGTAAACAGCAACAGATCATGCATAATATTGTAAGCAAATTTTCTTTTAGGGTGTAGAATAGTTTCATGCTTTCTGTGTTTACCTAACTGCCTATATTCTGTTGACCACCGATGAAGTATAAATTTAATTTGTAATCAAATGCTTCTTTATTTCTTTATTTAAAATAATCACGCAAAACGGCTTTTCATGAATTTTCTTACACCTCCATTATAAAATTAATACAGATTTATTTACACTGGCATGATCAAATTATTCGTTTTTTTGACACCAGGATAACACTCTCATTAGCTCATTTAGACCTATAATTCTATTCTAGCTATCAATTGACGTCTAGCCGTTGGCAATGAAATTAAAATCTTTGGTTTTGGACTCTACATGTCAGATGTGTCGCTGTTCATTTTACGTCGTGTAGACTCAGCCAAGCTCAGAATTAGTTCTATTTATGCAAGCTAATTGACTTTTAAGCCTGGATTTCATAAGTACTTTTATTTTTCCAAGAAATTTAGTTTTAAGAACGTTTTATATAATTTAA